>CAUYQV010087816.1:0-15848 GCA_963574575.1 Galagoides demidoff | reverse complement strand
CCTGGGCTCAAGCGAGTCTCCTGCCTCCACCTCCCAAGTAGATGGGACCACAGGCGCCCGCCACAATGCCCGGCCATTTTTTGGTTGCAGCCATCATTGTTGTTTGGCAGGCCCGGGCTGGGGATTCGAACCCGCCACCTTAGGTGTACGTGGCTGGCGCCTTAGCATATTGAGCCACAGGCACCGAGCCAAGGCATACTTAATCTCTAAAAAATGACACAAAACAAGGTCAAGTTTCTGATTAATATGGGACAACTATCCTGTGCCCAATGGAAACCAAAAGCATACTCTTTCTCCAGAAGATGCAAAGTCTTTGATGTTTACGTTTCTCTTTGATACTCTGTAATGTAAATACTATGATATAAATTTAATTATATATAAATGCTGTGGTACAAAGTCAATACATTATTAGATGATAAAGGGATAAAATAGGGAAGAAAACAAAGATATTTGCTTAAGATACACGCATAAAAATATTCATAATAAAATTAGGAAAAAGTGCTCTCAATAATTACAGGCTTCTTTTCTTCAACTCATGTGGTCACAGCTGGTATTTATATTATATTTATATTTTTAACTACCTTCTGCTACTCATCCTGTATTCCCTTTGCCCTTGGCAAGCACCTCAGCTGGTAGTGGCTTTTTATTAAACTTTTATTTCTAAAGGGCCTGGATTATAGTTCTTCCCAGATTGGGTTGTTATGGTTTTGTGCTGACTTAAATGACAGGGCATGATAATACCAAGAGATGCCCTGATGAATCTCCTATATTCCAGATGTACTCTTCCTTACCTCTGTTGTGGAATAGTAGTCCAATTTCCCCTTGGGAGTCAGGATTAATCACCCCCAGATACTTGCCCCCTCTTTTTGCTTGTTGATTCAGAGGCAGGAGAAGCCCAGAGCAGCTGACGGTTTTAACTTCTAGTTCAGTGGAATTGTTGTTGTGTCCTGGTGGAAGCATTTCTTCCTTTAGAACTAAGGTCTCCAGGCCTACAGAGCATAAGTTTGCAGAAACAAGAAGCAAACATTTTGCTAGTGGGTCACTCAGAGTCATGGTGTTACCGCCCCTTGATTCTTGGATCAGTGAATTCTGGCTATGGGAGAAAGAGTACTGTATATTGGACACTGATTCAGAGCATATGTGGCCTCCTGGAGAGCCTTGATCCAGACCTGCAAGGTATTGCTACCTATCTGGTGCCGTAACCATGTCTTCTGAAGGCCATTCTATTCCATCAAGCTGGCTGCATTTGAATGTGGGGAACAAGTTCAGGCCAGTGAAAGTGTGGGCCCATTGCCAGACTCATTGCTGTGAAGTAAGTTCCTTGATCAGAAGCAATGCCATATGGAATATTCTGATAGTGGGTAAGGCATTCAATAAATCCACGGGTGGTAGTTTGGGCAGAAACACTGCATGCAGGGATGGCAAAGCTGCATCGAGAGTTAGTTTCTATTCCAATAAGAATAAAATGCTGCCTCTTCTGTGATAGAAGTCCAATGTAATCAACCTGCTAACAGGCGCTGGCTGATCACCCCAGGCAACGGCACCACGTGGGATTCAGTGTTGGTTTCTGTTACTGGCAGATTGGGTACTCAGGGGTGGCCATAGTCAGATCAACCTTGGTGGAAGTCCATATTTTCATATTTCCATAGCTTTCCTTTTTGTCATCATGGCCACTTAGTTCACGACCCCACTGGACAACGATAGAGGTACGTCTTGGGAAAGAGGCTGACTAGTATCCACAGAATGGCTCACACCAGCCACTTGAATATTAAAATCCTCCTCTGCCGAGGTTGCCTTCTGCATTCATATGGGACACAAATGTCCCCCTGCCCGCCTTTGTCAATTCAGAGAGGTCTACCCACACACCTCTTCCCCAGACCTTCTTGTCATCAATTCTCTAATCATGTTTCTTCCAAGTCCCTAAGCATGTAGCCAAACACTGGCCACAGCCCACGAATCAGTCATTGATCACGCACATGGCCATTTCTCCTTCCGTGGTGAAGGAGCAACCAGGTGCACTGTTTGAAGTTCTGCCCACTGAGAGATCCTCCTTCACCACTGTCCTTCGGGGATGCCCTCGAAAGAGGCTGAGCTGCAGCTGCCCCTTTCTGGGTGGTGATGCCCGCATATCAGGCAGAAACATCTGCAAACCGGGATGATTTTCTTTTCCTCTGGCAAACGATCTTAGGGAATTCCCCAAGAGGTGCACCCTCATTATCCAGGGGAATCTGCTTTACTCAAAGTCTACAGATTTAAATGTTAATCTCAACTAAAACTACCTTCACAACAACATCCGGACCCGAATATCTGGGCACCATGGCACAGCCAAACTGACCTATACGTGGAACCCTCATGATCAGGGAAGCAATAGAGGGGATTTCTGTTCAGACGGCCAGTTTGGACTACGTGTCCAAGAAGGTGTCTGGCACGCAAATTGCAATCTGTGATTTGCTCATATAGTGCTGCCACCAGATACTCTTTTTAATCCAGACTGAGAGAAATAGCAGGTGGTAAAGGTATTCTTTCCCTACGGCAGTTGTTATCAAGTTCTTCAGTGCATCAGGACCACCTCAATGATTTTTTTTTGAACACAACTTATTGGGCCCATCCTGAGTTTCTGACTTAGCAAGTCTGAAATGGACCCCCCCCAATTTGCATTTCTAATAAGTTCCCAGGGGATGCTGGTGTGACTGGTCCAGGGACCACACTTGGAGAACCACTATCCTAAGGGCTCACTAATTTTATGAATGAGAGCTGGTGTACTGTGGAAAAGCACCAAGCTGGGGTGGCGCCTGTGGCTCAGAGGAGTAAGGGGTGCCAGCCCCATATGCCAGAGGTGGTGGGTTCAAACCCAGCCCTGGCCAAAAAAAAAAAAAAAAAGCACCAGGCTGGGAGAAAGGAAGACTGAGTTCCAGCATCTTGCTACCCCATCTATCTGTGAGTCTGTGGGCAAGTTGCCCACTCTCTCATCTCTTAAAAGAGACAAATTAAGTCATCGATGTTTACAATGGGCCTCTTCTATCAATTTTTCTTTTTGTGGGCACCATTGTTTTCAGAGATTATTTTTCCCCTCAGAAATGCAATGTATATTAAATGATAGCTTGGTGAGTCTTATTTTTGGTAAATATTTGATTTTTTTTTGTCTTTATTAAAAATAGTAGCTTGGGGATCTTTGGGTCAATAACCACTGAATTAAATATTATTTAAGGTTTCCTCTCAGGGCTCAAAGAATGATATTCTGGGACAGTCAGGACACAATGCCAAACTTGAATTAACTTTTGGGAAGGTGGTGAGCCTTGTTTTTTGTTAAGGTTGCCAACAGCTTGTTGAGGACGCTGTCTGGATCCTTTCGGGGATCTGCTGAAAGTGGCACTCACGGCTTTCTCAGTTCTAAGACTGTGCTTTTGGGCCCCCCTCCTCTCTTCCAGGTCATCTCTTATGGCCCCACAATTGAGAGTTTGGGGTTAGTGCTGATTTAAAGGTCTTAGGGTTCATGTTCCAGGCATGTTCTTAGTTTCCCAAAGAGATGCTGAGTTAATTGGGTTCAGATACTGCTTGTTAGACTTGATTTTGATTTTTGTTAAGCTGAATGAGTTCAGATGTGTCCTAGGTTGATAAATATATCACCTGAGCCTCGCTTGCCTGATGGGATGGCTGAGGAACATCTGGGCCTCTGCGAGTTGCTGCAAATTCTGCCTGTGCTGGCTGGTGACACCTTTGTAGTCACATCTTTTCCAGCTAAGTGAACTGTTAGCTTATGCTAAAAACGCGTGTGAGCTTGATCATTTGTATGCAATGCGTGGAGTCAAACAGCTACCATGGCGGGGTGGGGGGGGAGCTTGCTGTTTTGAATAGTCTATCTCTTGGAACATGTAAAATCGGATGTCTGTAAATTGGAATGATTTTTAGACACTTGCCCCGTACACTTGAGTTGATAAGATCCTTTCTCACGCAAGTGTTTTCTAAGCACTATTTCTCCCAGGTTCAATGAAAGGTCCTGGAAAGAGTCTTGGCCCCCAGTCCTGCATAGTTGAGCAAGGCAACCGTTCTAAACAGACATTACGGGAAACACAGAAAGGGGCTGATGAGGAAGAAAATTACTTCCCTGGGGCTCTCGGGAAAGGCATCTCTTTGGACCAGCTATAGATAGCTAACTTTGGGATTGATACTATGTACAAGGTAGGCCTTTCAAATGGGAAGAGAAATGAATGTTTTAATGCTGGATCTTTGGAAGATGTGATGCTCACCCAGTCCAAAGGGAAGCCTTTCCTGTAGAGGGAGCAGCATGTGTAAACCCTCAATCCATTTTGGATGAGTCAAAAAGCTGTGTGGTTGAGTACGGACGGACAGAAGGAAGGGTGGGAGGGGGTGAGTCAGGAACATCAAGGTCGGACTGCAACATTTCTTTCCTGCCATGCTATAGGGCAGTGATTCTCAAACTTCAGTGTGCACAGAGAGGACCATGAAGACTCAGATTGCTGGGCCCTTTGCTGCAAGTTTCTGGTATAGTAGGTTAGAAAACTTGCATTTCCATCTGGGCATGGTGGCTCACGCCTGTAATCCTAGCACTCTGGGAGGCCAAGGCAGGTGGGTTGGCTGAGCTCAGGAGTTTGAGACCAGCCTGAGCAACAGAGAGACCCCCCCCCACCGTCTCTAAAAATAGCTGGGCATTGTGGCAGGTGCCTATAGTAGTCCTGGCTACTTGGAGGCCGAGGCAAGAGGATCACTTGAGCTCAAGAGTTTGAGGTTGCTGTGAGCTATGACGCCATAGCACTCTACCAAGGGGGACAAAGTGAGACTCTGTCTCAAAAAAAAAAAAAAGGAAAATTTGCATTTCTAACAAGTGCCCGGGTGCTGCTGCTCTCAAGGGACCACTGCTACAGAGTTTGCATCTTTGAGCAGTGGGGTGCCCCTGAAAAATTTTTAAGGAGTATGGTAAAGTCAGACTTGCATTTTGGAAAGAGCATTCTGATAGAAATTGTGGAGTGAGCAGTCAGGGGTGAAGGAGGTCAACTAGATAGTGGTTGAAATGGCTGGAGCAACAAAGAATGGGTGAGGCCTGAAGTAGGTGGTTGAAAGGGGTGGATGTGTGGGTGCTGGAAGCTCATGCTGGGCTTTTAGCCTGGGACACGAGCTCCACGTCACCAGCCCCGTGCTGGTATCGAATTTAGCCCTCCTGGCCGAGTGAGACATTCTGCAGGTGGGATCACTGAGGCTCTGAGTCACATGCCAGGCCCATCCGAGGAGGCTGCACAAAGGACACGGCGGTGCGTTCGCTGACAGGAAGAGATACTATTTTTAGTCAACTTCTGCAGGATGATCTATTGTGGTTTTCATTTTCTCAGCACATTTTATTCAATTTTACTAGGTCATTTAGCAAATAATTTTAATTTTCTGCTTAGATCAGAATTTCAGAGAGTAATGTACTGTTGTACTGTTAATGAGTCCCCTAATATGCTCCAGGAGAATGCAATTTGCAAATCATTCCCCAACACAACTGTCACTCAGCCTGGTTGCCAATTAGCACACTCCTCAGGCGTTCTCCCTGAGAGGATCTGGAGATTTCTGGGAGACCCCTGTACCTCCACGAGCCTTTCACGAAGCCTCTGTGAAAGGAGGAAGCAGATAAGGGAGTCAGAGCTCATTTCAGCGCCGCGGCACCTGCTGTGTGCTTGTTTTCCTCTATGGGGCAGCTGGTTCATACTCTCAGACTTGCATGGATCAAGGTATTGAAACAACTTGGCAGGTTAACCACGCAAGCATGCTGGGGTTTCAGCTGCAGGATGATGGTAGACGAGGAGGAGAGAAAAAGCAAACTTTAGGAAACACTGCTTTCTACCAGGCACTGCATTAGGACCCTGTCTTTGTTGATACTATGTTTAGCACAAATAATGCAGAAATACAGGGTATTTGTTTTTGTAAATCATTTTAGCAATAAACATTGCACCCCTTACTCTGCAGACAGTTTAGAACAGAAGTTGGCAAACTGGGTCCCACTGGCCAGATCTAACCCACAGCTAACTTGTAAAAAATTTCAGATTAATATGGGGGTACATACAATTGGGTTACATAGTTTGCTTTTGTAGGTTAAAGTCTGAGTTGTGTCTGGAGTTGTCTTTCACCCAGGAAGTGTACAATCCTGGTACCCGTGAAATATACCCATTGGGTGGGAATTTACTGACCCTTCCCCTCTCTCTTCTACTTGAGTTTCACTGAGTTTTTTCTCTCATCTGAATCTGTAGGAGTTAATCGACTGGTTACAATTTAGCACTAAGTACATACTGTTTTCTTTTTCCATTCTTATGATTCTTTGCTTAGAAGAATGATCTCTTACTCCATCAAGGTTGTTACAAAAGATAAAAAAAATCTGTCTTTTTACAGTGAATAATATTCCGTGGCATACAGACAGCACAATTTATTAATCCATTCATGTATTGAAGGGCACTTGGGTTCTTTCCACATCCTCCCGATTGTGGACTGTGCTGCTGTAAACATTTGAGTGCAGATGTCTTTAGGGTAAAACGTCTTTTTTTCTCTTGGTTAAGTACCTGGTAGTGGGACTGCAGGAGCAAATGGTAGGGCTATTTCCAGTTCTTTAAGGAATCCCCACACTACCTTCCATAGAAGTTGTAGCAGTTTGCAGTCCCACCAACAGGTCATAAATGTTCTTTTCTCTTCGTATCCACACCAGCATTCGTTGCTTTGGGACCTTATCACATGGGCCATTCTTACTGGGGTTAGGTGATATCTCAATTTGGTTTTGATTTGCATTTCTGCAGCTTGTTTTTTTAAGTAAAGAACACAGTCATGCCCTTCCTCTTACATATTATCTATGCTGCGTTCCTGCCATAGATAATATATGAGGGAGAAAAGCAGAGTTGAATAGTTGTGACAAAGACTGGTTAGCCCACAGAGCTGAAAATATTCTCTGTCTGGCCCTTTACAGAAGTTTGCCTGATCTAGGATGTGGACTTGTGTATTTTTTTCTATTCATTTATATACTAGGCATGTTCCTGGACTCTATTATGTTTCATATATAATTGGGCTTATACCATATGCATTGTTCTGAGACTTAATTTTTTTTCTTTTGATTATATGTCTTGGAGATCATTTTATGGTAGAATATTATTTTATTGATTTATATTTTGTGGTTACATAAAAATCTATGGAATATAAATGTCTTGTGATTTATTTATGCTTTCTTTTCTGTATTTCAGTCAACTCTACTCAGTGTTTTTTTAAAAAATAAACTTCGGAGAAACTCCAGATTTGCAGAAAGGTTGCAAGGAGAATACAGAGTTTCTGTATACTTGTCACCTCAGTTTGTCCTAATTGTTAACATCTTATGTTATCATGGTAAATTTGTCAAACCAAGACACAAACAAGGGTTTTATTGATTCATTTTTAATTATATGAGTAATGCCTACAAAACTCTTTTCCTTGTAAAAACTAAAAAGTACTGATTAGGTTCAAATTCCCTTTGACCTCCCATCCTAATTTCAAGATTCTTATCCCAACCTCTGCTCCAACTGTTTGGTATTTATCCTCCTGGGATTGTCTATAAACATTCAGTACATACACGTGTGCACACACACACATGCAATATTCAAAGTAAGATAATACTGTTTTGTGGTTTAAAAATATAAACAGTGTCCTGTGTGTATCACTCTTTAAGTTGTTCTTTTCCTCTCTAAAAGGCCTTGGATATCTGTTTGTGATTGTGTGCAGAGGTTGGTCTTACTATTTTTAGTTTGTGCCTGGTTTCTCCATCAGATCATCACATCACAGTCTATTTAGCTATTTTCTTATTGACGGGCATTTAGTTTGTTTTTATTTTTTCACTATTACAAACAATGCTTCAGTCAGCATCACTATGTATTCAGCCATTTTTGCACATGGATAATTATTGACTTTTTAAAAAGAATAGATTCTTGTGATTAAAATCAATGGGTCAATGGGTTTGTATATGTATTTTCTGATAGATACGGTCAAATTGTCATCTAGAAAGCTCTACTATCATATGTATGTATATACATATATCTACCTCAATGTGTAAGAGTGTCTTTTCTTAATAATGGTTACCAATTGTTTATTTGATTTTTTTTGTTAGGATGAGAAATGATGTATCATTGGTTTATGAATTTGCATGTTTGGGTATCAGTGAAGTTAAGTATTTTGATTTCCATATATTTATTGGTGAGTGGATGCAAATATTAATTATTCCATCAGCTGTTTGAGGAAGTTGCTTTTCTTCCATTTTACAGATTTACTAACTAAGGCTCGGAGAAATGAGGTCACCTGTTGAAGATATTAGACGCTGTGGATGGTGAGGCTGAGATTCTGTGTGTGTTCTGAAGTATAGGAATCTGGGAAAGGCTCGGATGGACTTTAGGGATGAGAATGAGCCTGGGTAGTGAGCTCAGGACACCTGCAGTAGCTGAGCAATGAATCTGGGCTGGGCTGCCATTTGGTTTAGGAAAATTCTCAGTGACTGGGGGAGCAGGACTTGCCCTGCCCCTCCAGCAGAGAGGCAGCAAATGAGTTGAAGCGTTTTTTTTAGGAGGAGTTCACAAACTTAATTGTCAGACCTTGTATGATGACAGCTCTGATGGCCATTCTAGAAAAGACTTCCAAAATTGCTTCGAAGGGTGGACTAGGCGCTGGAGTTGGTGCCCGGCTTCCCAAGGGGACAACCCTCAAGGGGGACTGTCGTGCGTTCAACAGTGAGGTAGGGAGCACTTTTCTCTATGATGAGTTCATAAGCTTAGTTGTCCAACCTCACATATGTTGTAGAGTACTCAACACTGAACTACTACACAACTATGAGAAAGAATGATCTACTGTTACGTGCAACAACACGGATGGATATTAAATGTTATGTTGGACGAAAAAGGCCTGCCCTCCCAGTACACATATACTGTATGATTGCATCTATATGTAGTTCAAAAACAAGCACAGAAAATTAATATACGCCAACGAAGTCTGGAAGGTGGTTCTTTTGTCATCGCAAAGAGGCATGAGAAACCTTTTGGGGTAATGTACTGTCTCTAAAAATGTGCTCTATATTGTCCTGAGTGGTGGATATATGGGGATACACATAGGCTAAAATTCATTGACCCTTAAGATTTGTGTCCTTTGGCTCAGCACCTTTGGCTCAAGTGGCTGGGGCGCCAGCCACATACACCTAAGGTGGCAGGTTCGAATCCAGCCCGGGCCTGCCAAAGAACAATGATGGCTGCAACCAAAAAAAAAAAAAAAATAGCCAGGAGTTGTGGCGGGCACCTGTGGTCCCAGCTACTTGGGAGTCTGAGGCAGGAGACTCGCTTGAGCCCAGGAGTTGGAGGTTGCTGTGAGCTGTGATGCCACTGCACTCTACCCAGGGGGACAGCTTGAGGCTCCTGTCTCAAAAAAAAAAAAAAAAAAGGTTTGTGTCCTTTATACATTATCTCTTTTTAAAATTATTTTTTATTTCAAATTCATATTAGGGTACAAATTTTTAGATTACATTGTTCTCACTTCCAAGGTAAAGTTCCAGTTGTAAAAGAACCCTTCACCCAGGGGGTATGCAGTATCACAAGAATGGAAAAACAAATATATATTATATCTTAATAAAAATGTAAAAAACCCCAAGATGTTCTGATTATGCAATATTGATTCATTATTCGCGGTGGACACTGATTTATAGTGTTTTCTTGTCTTAGTTGCTTTCCGCATTCTAATTCCTTTCTGGATTTGGTAGTCTCTGTAGTCACTGGCTGGGCTCCTGCCCCACTCCTGGTCAGTACTTTATGGATATCCTGTTTGTTTCTTTTTGATCAGGAATATTGTCTCTGCTTTGGAGGCATGCCCATTCCCGCTCCAGAATTAGGCTCCGAGCCATCACTCCGTCCGTCCTGGTGATGGCCCCCGACACAGCTTGCTGTTCTCATCATCTCACCTTTTCTGCTTCCAGCCCCCTCCTAGCCTCGTCCTGGCACGTGCCATTGCTAAATGGGTGTCCCTCGTGCTGATTATAAACCTCTCTGTGGCACTTTGCAGAGCTGTGGTCTCAGTGATAGGTAACAGCTTGTGTGTAGCTGAGTGCAGACAGTGCCCGTATGTCCCCTCTAATGAGCCTCCCTATTTTTAAAGGTGCTATTTCCTGAGTGGTTAAAGGAAGACAAGATTTTTTTATCAAGGGACTTGCCTGAGCATCATCATTGCCAGCAAATCCACCCAGGAGTCTTTGCTACAAATGTGCCTGTTTGTCATTTCGTGCCTTACTTGGAGCAGTGACTTTGCTGCCAGGAACAATCAAATCTCTTCTTGCTCAGCCACCGCTGGAACAGATAGCTGGAAAGATGACCCCACTGACAGGCCATTACTACACAAATTCAAAAGTGATTCAGCAGTTCAGGGACAAGAGCTCCGTGTGGGTACAAAGTATTCTAAGACCTGGTTGCAGGGCAGCATGGCAGGCTCGCCAGGTACTTTGTAGGCAACGCCAGGTACTTTGTTCCTTAAACAAGTGGATCAGTGTGCCAGTTGTCTCTAACAAAACACTGCCTAAGCCCATTTGTGGGCTAACCCAGCGGTCTCTGGGCTGGTGGATGCAAGTTGCTTGTTCTTAACTCTTCTTTCTTGCTTTTCATGGGCAGACGGAGTAAAGGAATGGCTTACTTAACCAGTTCCCTTTGACCAATTTCCATCCCTTCCCCAACCTGCAATAATTTGCAGTATTTCTGGAACAAAAGCAGCAGAGGGCGCCTCCTGGGTTAATACTGGGGAATGATGTGTCCAGGACAGAGTGGCTGTCAGTTGTGCAGACTGGGGAGGAGCCTTATAAGTTGTGGACCGCTGGTTACGGGTAACCACTGCTCTTTAGGAGGTCACAGAATGCCTCTATCCTGACAGCAATCTGTTCCCTGCTGCCAGAATGCCAGGGCACTGGGAAGAGCTGGAGGGAACCTGGGTTCTGGTCTTAGCGCTGCCATTGTCTGCCTTGTAACCTTGGACAAGTCATAGAAAGAAACAGTCGTAGCCTCATTTATGTCTTAGCCTGTCTGGGTCACCTTGGGTGCCCTCCCCTCCCTGCTTGGATGTTTTCAAGACTACTCCTTGCTTCTGGAGGAGTCTCCTTCCATAGACAAAAAGTCTGAACATCAAACATAAGATGCGGGTTGTTCATTGCTTTATTCATTGAATGCTGACTGTATTTGTAACCACATCCCCGGGTTCACTGACCGAAGGATATGTGAGTAGTCACATCCATTGCAGGATGGCAGTCCTTGTAGAAGATTTTTAGACATTCATAAGAGGGGACTTGCCCACAAGTTAGGCCTGGTCAGCGTGGCTATCAGGGCTGGCCGAGTTGGAGCTTTGTTCTCTGTACTGGGGCAGGTGACGCAGGACCTCTGCCCCGACTCCCGCTCCGGTTGCTGTATCGTGTGCAGGAATGAGGAGGGTGACCCTCTTCCCTTCCCTGTGCCACACTCTGGTTGTCATGTCTTGAAGCCTGTGCCTAGACTCTCACAACAGCTCCAGTGAAAGTGCCCCTGCTCATCTCTTGGCCCTGACCCTTCTCTGTATGGGACTCTGGCCCACACCCAACCCATCTTTGCCCATCTCTCTCTTTTCTCTTTTCAGCCCAAGCAAAAGCCACTCTGTAAGAACTTGGGCAAGTCATCTTGGAGAGAAGGGAATATCGTCTAAACTCTGCTCACAAGAAGCAGTTGCGGGCCAGGTCTGGCTTGGGGGGACACTGTGGCAGTGGACAGAGAGCCCAATACAGTGCTTAAAATTGTGGGCCCTTGGTGAGGGATAGCCAGTGTGGCAGCCTGTTCCCACGTGCCAGGCCCGGGTGAGATGCTGTAGATCCTGGGTCACGGATGGGCTGGAGGGGAGACGGCGGCTTGAGAACGTGAAGTGGGGCCGGGATCTGAGCCGATGGAGGAGGCTCACACTCGGGGATGCTCCAGCTCGCCGTGTTCCCCGCAGAGGCAGCAGGTGGAGCAAGCAGCAAAGATCAGTTCACTCTCTGCTCGTGCACATCTTCCTCCAGAAACCATCACAATTTCCAAATCTGAGTCCAGCGGCTGGAGCTTGGGCCAACATCCTCTGGAGACTGGCTTTGTGGAAGACATGACCCTGGCTATGGGCGTGGGTCAGCTGTGGTGGGGCTTGTTGAACTCCAGGTCAGCAATGGGGCTCTGTGGCCTCGTGGCCTGCTCCAGTCCTTCTCACTGTATTCCCGGCTGGGACTCACTGGGGCGCTGACCACAGGGGCTGGGCTGGGAGGCTGTGGGGCTTTTTCAGGGGAGCCTAAGGTAGCATGTGACAGAATCTGAAGGTGAGACAGGGAGGAAGCAAAGCCTACAGCTGGGGGACAGGGTACAGATTAAGTGTCCAGACACGGGCAGGCCTGAGAGCTGGCTGGGCTGCGGTGTGCAGAGCAGGTGAGAGTGAGCAGTGCAGGACTAGGGCAGGGAAGGGCACAGGTGTACTGGAGGCCTCTTTGTACTCTGGGCAGGAGTCTGGGTCAGTATGAACGGTTGTGGGAGCCGTGCGGTGATGGGCATTTTCAGTTTATTTCACTACAGTCGGGGGGATTCAATTCTGTATGTTTCCAAATACCTGTTGGCACCCCCCCCCCACCAACCCCGAGCTCTTGTTCCTGCCATAGCCAGTTCCATCTTACCTCCCAGCGGGATCCACTCCCCCTTCTCACATTTCCTCTCCTGAGAATGGCCCTACCATTCACCTAATCACCCACGGGAGAAAGCCTTCCCTTCCTTACCTCTTCCAATAGCTCCTGAAATTTTCTTTTCTTCCTACTAAGTACCCCTGGAACAACATCTCCTGAACCCCCTGCTCACTGCTTCCGTGTCAGCCAGTTCATGTTTCTCCCTGGGCACGTCCACGGTCCACAGCTTCCAAGGTCCTTCTGACTCGGTGCTCTGCCCTGCAACCCACCGTCCGTGTATTCATCCTGTGTCTAAACCATCTGCATGTCACTTCCCTAGAAAGAAGCCTCCTGTCTCGAGGGTAATTTTCAGACCTTGCTGGACCCACAATCCCTCCATATAAGTTGCTGAAGTATCTGCCTTTTCTCCCTCCCCTTCTCACAAGCACTCATCATCACCATCATGGATACAATTTATTGAGTAGTTATTATGTATTGCGTTCTGTGCTGGGAGCTTTATAAACATCATCTCAGCCAGTCTAGCAACCACCCCATCTGTAGCTCTGCCTGTGCTCTAAATACCACATGGAACCCCCTCCCTCCTCACCAGCTATAAGTTCCCAGCAACCCATGTGTTTTGGAAGGGAATTCATTGACACAGACCTTGTACCAGGCAGGCGGTGTTTAAGTCCTGACTCCTCCCTTAAACGCCGTTTTACTTTGTATAATGTGCACCCGCACTTTTTCCCATCAGGTCTTCAGGAAAAAAAAAGATCTCTCATTTTAATTTTTTAACTCAAATTTTTATTTTTTTGATATTTAGGTATTTGCATTTTGTATTATAAAGGAATTGTAGCATTTATTTTTTAACATATTATGACACAAGATACTTTACATAACAAATAGTTACAAAACGTAAGAACAGATCCAAGGTCAGAGCATTTATATAGATGTGGAATTAGCACAGCCCGTGTATAATGTGTGTCCTTATTTGCCCCTCAAAAATTTGGGCAAAAAAAGTGCACGTTATACACAGAAAATTACGGTGACTTGTCAATGCCTCCGTTTACAAGGCTCACCTATAAAACGGGAGTAACATCGTACCTGCCTTGCATCAGAGCCTGGTGCGTAGGGCGGTTGTGAGGACGGAAGGAGAATGTGCCTGCAACGTGCTTATAAGCCTTGGCTTGGTGTCTGGTGTGCCCTAACTTCCAGACAAATGCTGCATATAGCTGTGCAGCTCTTTATGCCGGTTCCACCTTCGGTAAGCTTCTTGCCATCACCCATGGTCCAGTCACTGGCATTCTTCAAGATCATTCCCTCCTCCTGAAGTCTGGAAGGATCCCCTGAGGCTGGGAGCGGTGCCCTCCTTAGTGATCTCACCCAGAGGGTCTATGCTCACTCCCCGTGCAGCTGTTATCTCCCTGGGGGCAATTGTGGTTTTCTTATCTCTCTGATCGTTGAACCCTTCAATGGCAGGGTCCATACTTGGCCATCAGGGTGCCCCAGGGCCAAGAACACTCTGACCTAGAGCAGTCCTTGGTGGGTGCTTGCGTGAACCAGCAAGCCTGGGGGAGATCTCAGGAGGAGGGGGAGCACCTTCCACATTGGCTGTTTCATCAAGTACCCTGTCTTACAACCTGATGTGTGACGGGAGAACTTAGGAGGCCCGTCACACCTCTGACCTCCTGACACATCCAATGTAGGCTTGGGACTGTCTGAATCTTGATCTCCCTCACCCCGCCCCACCAATAGAGTCACATTTGCATACTGCTGCCATGATCAAGGTAAAAGAATAGTAGAGATGAAAGGAGCCAAAAGCCAGGTCTCTTGGGCAATTTCTCCGGTAATGCAGGAACAGAATTATCCAAGGAGTGATTGACAAATTAGAAGCACTTTGCACCTAATTTTAATGCATTTGGCTCCTTGAGAGGAGGAATATGTTAACTTAAAATTATTCACCTTGCAGTAGCTTCTGTCTTTCAAATCAAAATCAATCTTCACGTGGGGTACTAAATCTTAAGGAAACAAATTGCTTTCTATGGTACATTGCACTCTTTAAATGGCTTTATTTGGAGGGCCAGCTGAGCAAGTTAATTTCAGCAGCACAGCTGGCTGGCGATTGCCGAGTGGGCATTCTCCCATGTAGTTGGAGAAAGCCTGGTCTGGTGCTCATTAACCACCCTTGGATGAAAGAAACCAAGAGAGTAATTGGCACATGCACTGGACCATGAGGTGGAAATTAGAACAGAGTTTCAAGAAGCAAATCGGCCTGTTGATATACTAGATTGTGACCCGGCCCTTGGAGCTTCCTCTTCCTTTCTCTGTTGGTGGCTCCCAAATAGTTGTCTGATAACTCAGGGCCACATTCTCTCTCCTGTCAACCATCCTGGAAAGCTATTCTTGGGAAAGGACCACATAGACTCATTCTCATCAAGGTGATTGTAACTGATTAACAGTTTAAAAGACAGTTTTATCATAGTTTTTAAAAATAATTTCAGAAGAATATGAAGCCAAGGGAGTTATTGTCTCATTAGGGAATTTTTGGCAAGAAATGGTGAGTGGGGACTTTCTGCCTCTTCTAGAATCATAACTTTTGGGGGAGAAGGAAACAGAAGTTTTTCTAGTCCCAATTTCCCATAGAATGCAGAAATTCCATTACAGAATACTTTCATAGTTACCCACTTTTTTTTTGCCTGAAAATCTTCTGTGATGGGGAACTCACGGCATTATAAGGCAGCCCATCTTACTGTTGGGTACTTCTGATTTATTTTTTCAAAATTTAGAAAAAAACATATATTTTACTGTTTCAGGTTCATTGAGGGTATAAAGAATTAGGTTACACAGTTTGCGTTTGTAAGGTAAAGTCCTTCTTATAATTGTGTCCTGCCCCCAAGAGGTGTGCCATACAGCATAACCCCCATGCGCCTCCTTTCCCCTCCCCACACCTTGAATTGATTTGAGTATTTTTTCTTGTGTGGGTGTGTATTAGATTGTCAACTGGCTTCATATTAGGGTTGAGTGCATTGTATTCTTGCTCCTCCATTCTTTTTTTTTTTTTTTTTTAATTTTATTGAATGGTAACTATGTACATTAATGCCCTTCTGGGGTACAGTGTGGGGTTTTCACATGCAATCTGAAATACTTCCATCAAACTGATCAACACAGCCTTCATGTCATTTTCTCA
>CAUYQV010087814.1:0-23215 GCA_963574575.1 Galagoides demidoff | reverse complement strand
AGCCCAAACACAAAATTTTTGATGAATATTTAGTTTTTGTTTTTGAGACAGAATCTCAAGCTGTCACCCTTGGTAGAATGTCATGGCATGACATCATAGCTCACAGTAACCTCCAACTCTGGGGCTCAAGCAATCCTCTTGCCTCAGTTTTCCTATTTTTAGTAGAGATGGGGGTCTTGCTTTTACTCAGGCTTATGAGCGCAAGCAATCCACCTGCCTTGGCCTCCCAGAGCTCTAGGATTACAAGCGTGAGCCACCGTGCCTGGCCTAATATTTTGTTTTTGACTGTGTTCAGCACTTCATCTTTATCTAACTGTTGTGCTGAACATTTGTGACTGTCAAAAAGAATCCATTTTTCATCACACATATCAATCCAGTGTAGAAATGTTTGCCTTTATGTCATGACAACAAAGAAAGGCAAGATTGGGGATGACTTCTCTTCTGACAGTTGTCTAATTCACACGGAACCCATCTATCCAGCTTCTTCACCATCTAGATTTGTTTCAAATGGTCCAATATTGTTGGAATAATAATATTATTGTTATTCATTGCTGCTAATTCACACATGTTGAGATGGATTTGCTTCTACCGCAGCTTTCAGATCATCACGATCTACCTGGGTCACAAGTCACTTAAATGGTTCTTTTTCAGGATTAAAATCACTGGATGGAAACTTCTCAAACCATTGATGTATTGTGTGTTTATTAGCCACATTCTTCCCAATAATGCATTGATATTTCAAGCTATCCGTGTGCAGCAATGATTCCATGACAGAACTTCTATTCGAAAATAACACAAACTTTTGACTTATCTGTGGTTTTACAAAAGTTGCTCTAAAAAAATCTGATACATAATTAGAAGCAAACCATGCATTTGAAGGAATGGGGATGTACCTTCACAATAAATATAAAATAAGTGTCAAGGTGAAACGTCAGAGATATCACCTGTCAAATTAGTACTTAAGGAAACCAGGCATTTTATACTTAGTAACCGAATAAATGTACAGTGCAGCAATGTTATGTATATTCTCACTGTTGTGCAACTTATTTCCAGAACTTTTTCATCTATGTTAACTTTGGGGAAGGAGGTTAGATATCGCGCATGGTTAGTGCTATGAAAGAAGCAGGCCAGGGTGCTGAGGGAGTCCACCCAGAGGAGAGGAAGGTACGCAGTGAGGCTATGAGGTAAGGACTGAGGCCCAGTTGGGAAAGCCCTACACAGCCCACATCAAGGAACCAGAAATGTATTTTAAGGCCATTGAACAGTCAAGGGAATCTGGGGCAGGGAAGAGCGCAAGACCATCACCTGATAGCTTTTATTTTTCCTTAAAAGAAAAATCTCCAGTGAAGGTAAAAAAGACTAAAAGAACAGTTAGAGAGTTATTGAAATTAACTCAAGTGGGAGATGTAGACTCCTTGAGTGGGGCAAAAAATAGCATTCATTCATTCATTTCACAACTACTTCTTAAGAACTCTGAATGCCAGGTCTGTGCTTGTGCTGGGCGTGGATAGATGTGAGAGATAAGATGCGGGGTGAGAGAAAAGGGTGCATGGGAGTGAGATAAGACAAGGTGTGACTTAGGGCACTTGGAGATAGTTCCTAGTAGATCCACTGGGATAGATCCACTGACCAAGAGCAGGTTTGGGGGGTATGTGATGAGTTTAATTTGGGCACGGTGAGGGTTAGATGGTTGCATTTGAGATGTCTACTGGCCCTTATCATATGGGCCTGGTCCTCTGAAGACAAGGCCAGTGATGGGTGAATGCATTAAGTAGCTGAAGTCATGGGAGTTGGTGATATTGCCTGGGGACCCCGTGTAGAGAAGAGGGTTGGAGATAGTCCTGGGGAACATGAGGAAGAGCCCGTGAGATAGACAGGGAAGAGCTGAACAGAGATGTAGGAGAAGAGCCAGCAGCAGCCAGGAGAGGACAGCATTTAAGGAGAGAGAGAGGTCAATGCTGGAGGAAGTAAAGAGGAATGAAAAATGAGAGAGATGGCTGGCTGGGGGATTTAGGCTTACAAGAGGAATAACAGTGACTGAGGCCAGACTGTGATGGGGGAAGTTACAGACAGTGGATGCTGCTCTGCAAAGGAGTTTGTGGGGGCAAAGGAGGGAGGCAGGAGAGCAGCTTGAAGGAGAAATAAGGTCTGAGATGCTTTTTAAAGGGTGCAAGTAGCTGACATGTTTGGGGTAGAGGGAGGAAGCTGGTGGAAGGGAAGGGAAGAATGGAGACTCCGTGGGAAGAGCTGATGTGAGAGGCTAGGAAATGAAGCTACAAGTGGAGAAGGAGGGAGAAGGGCCGAGGCTTTTGTGGGGAAGAGGTGTCAGAGCAAGCGCACAGTGGTGTCCCAGTACAGCCTCCATTTGTCCACTGGAGACAGAAGAGCAGGTTGTCTACTGAGTGTGAAAGGGCCAGAGGTAGGACAGGAATCTCCAGAATAGTGACTGTCTGGAAGGGATTTTTATCCAGAAACATAAAAGTTTATTAAACAGTGCTGAAGGTCTTATACATGAGGGCATCTTGGGAGCAGGGGGGGAAAAGAAACACAACCTGGTCAGACCAGATACAGGGATAGTAAAACAAGGGAGTGTGGAGTAGGGATGTGAGGGTGCTCCGGAGAGTATCAATGGCGGGTCAGCAAAGTAAGATTCCAGACAGGTGTTCAATTCTTCCCTCCAGAGTTCTGAGCTGGAGGAGCCAGGCCCTAAGGATGGGGCAGTCTCTTGCTACCTGCTAACACGTGGGGCAGGATCTGCTGCCTTCGTCTGTGTGCATGAAGCTACTAGCCTTGCTGGGCTGCAGGTTTCCACCAGGGCACCGGCTTTCAGCTGGGGTGAGGGAAGACTTTTTTCCCTATACATTCAAGCCGTTCATAACATTGACTCTTCTAATAATTTCAATTCTCTTTTTCATAATCCTCTTCTCATTCAGATTTCTTAGTCTTCTTCTAAAAGTTCAATTTAGGGATTTCAATAGTATTGGATCAAACAATTGCGTAGGAGGAATGGGTGTGGCCTGACTTGAAGGGTTCTGGCAATGCCCTTCGTGGAACTGACATGGGCCTTTCTTTCTTTATTTATTTCTTCCGGTAAAACATCAGCCCGTTGAATTCCCCTTTTAAAAATGCAAATAAGCCCAGAATGTAATAAGTTAACTTGGGTTCCATTTAGGTAGAATTTAAGAACCCCCATGGGAGTGGGATTCTTTGGGAAAGGTACAATGCAGTGGGTGGGCATCACCAGTCACTCTCACCCACCAGGAGCCAAGAGAGGAGAGTGTTTAAGGAACCAGAAGAAGGTTTCTTCTTCCAGGCAGGACCAGCAGGAGGTGAGAGGGTACAGAGCAGAGGGCAGGCCTAACAGGAACCCCAGGCCTGGTCTGCTCATCCTGGTCGGCACTTGTAAAAATGCCCTTTATGACTAGTAAGTGGGCACCCGAGTGCCTGCCCTTCTTCCCAGCCACTTTGCAAGGGTTTGTCTCCCTCCACGATATACCCAGCCATTCAGGGCTAAGGTTTGACTCAGCCTCGGTGGGGGCGTTGTGGGTTGTTAAATACCTCGAGTATCATTCCTGGAAAGAACATTACAGAAGGGCAAGGAGGCACACAGCAGAAACAAGTCTCATGCACCCCACATTTTGCAGGTCCTGCCTACTTTCTGGCTTTCCCCCAACGTGTCATGGAGCATGTCTCACCCCTTGGGGGCGGAGAGTGACAGGTTTTGGGACCACTGTTTCCAAGGACCCCTGTTAGAAGACTATGGGGAGGATTGCTGCAGGGAAACTTCCCTGTATCCTCTGAGTGGGGTTTCTGAATGGAGGCCAGCATTTGCCCTCCTTCCTGTGTACCCCAGTTTGGAAAACACATCGCTTTATCCTGTCCCACTCTGAAAACTGTCACTCATCAAACATGCGAGTGATCAACAGGAGCTTTCAGGGCTACACCAACCACTGGAACCCAGGCCAACTTTCAGAAATAGGGGGTGGGGGCAGTTTTTATAGACACTATAAACAGGAAAACTAATTTCCAAGAGCATCCTCATAAAGAAAGCCTTTGGGACTTACAAAAGTTAGACCACATTAAGACATTTTGGCTGCCTTCCAAAGCCTACAGGGAATTAACCAGATAAATTTATTGAAAAATAGTTTTGAATATTGCAAAACAATTTGGCTTTGAGCAATTATAGGCTTTCCAATAATGAAAGGTTTATTTTGAGACATATTTCTCGCCAATTAAATCGAAAGCCATATGGTATTCCCATCCCAACAGATTCCCATTATGGTTGACTACTTTTTAATAATGATAATACACAATACTTCTATGTGCTAGGTACTTTCTAAGCACTACAATAAACTCCTTTAATCTTTACCATCTAACTATGAGGTGGGGGCTCTTAGTGTTCTCATTATACCAGTGAGGAAATGGAGACACAGAGAGGTTAAGTAACTTGCCCTAGATCACACAGCTAGTAGTTGGTGGAACCTGCTGGGCTGTTCCATTGCTCCGAGCTGTTCCTACCCAGGGGTAATTGTTGACAGTAATAAAAGGGACTAGGTGAACAACAGCGTCCACTGCCTGCTGCCACCAGCCCTGAAACCCCTTCTTTAAGAGCCCACTGCAAAGGATTTATTTTTTCCTTCACAATTCTCTACTTAAAAATATGCTTGCTTTTGAATCACCATAGAACGCACCCTGGCTGACTCATAGGGGATTTTTTACTCTCAGAAAAAAAACATTGTGAAGCCTTACGTATTTAAAACAAAATATAAGTCTTTGTGCTGCTGTAGTAAGAATTTGTTTAAAATTTTGGTGAAATTAGTTCAGCCTGGATGTACTGACAGACCTGAGACTCACACCTGTCTCTGGTCCCTCCCTGTACACACACACACACACTCTTGTCTGCTGCAAGGCATCCCTCTCCGGAAGTCCCTGCTATGCAGTCCACACCTTGGCCAAGTTCCTCATCTCCATCATTTGCCGCCTCTTTAAAATACCATGCAAAGCCATTTTCCTTTCCTTTTCAAGTCGAGTGCTCTGTCTGTTCAGTTCTACATACAGATGTGAATTCCTTTGCACTGTGTGCTAAGTGCTAGAGTTTCAGAGATAAAATGAAGTCGCAGCCCCTTCTGCAGAGGCACACTGTTTACCTCCCCCTGCCAGCTTCTCCACAGAACTGAAACATGGGGATGGGGCATGGCAGCAGAGTAGGGCCCACTCCAAACGTACATGGGCCTCACTGATTTGCATGAAGGGAGGGCACATGTTAGAACCAGACACATCACAGCTCATGCTGTTTTCTTTATTTGGATATTACTTTGAGTTTCTCTCAGTCTAAGGGCCAGGGAATAGACGTTAACTAAGAAAAAGATACCACTCGGGATTATCATTATGGTGAACTATTCCAGACCCTAAGCCACGTGGGGAGACACTAGTTAAAGCCACGTGGTGACCACAGATGAGAATGATGAGAAGGAGGTAGGCTCTCACTGATGTTGTAACCCAAGGGTTGACATCAGGGCTGGACACATGATAGGTGTCTCACGTTAGCTGATATTAAGGAATAAAGGGAGGTGCCTTTCTTTATTGCTAAAAATAAAAAGGCCCCAGACACTCTCTCAGATGGATAGACTAATTGCTAACACCAAGGTGGCCTCAGAAGAGCATAAGTTGGGAAATTCAACAGATGTGTGTGTACCATCCATACACAGGCATATATGTTCACTGTTTGTCAAGTAACATTCACTTAGGATGTCCCATGGCTCCCTCCTAAGCACCAGAGCCAGAAGGGCCACATCCAAGGGTGTGCCCACTGGCAGTCTCACACCCCAACCCAGACTGATTGCAAACGGCTCCAAGTTCCATTGATCAATGTTGTGCCAGTTTTGTATAAATTATATATATATGTATATTATATATATATTTTTTATTACCTTATTTTTGACCTTTATGTCTTTCGTGTTTTTTTTTTTTTTTTTGCAAGATGAGTTCTCCATACACATTAATCTCTCTCCCCACCCATGGTCCTTGTGAACTTGCATGGGTGAGGTTTGGGGCACTTACCACGGTGCAGCAGAGAGGCCAGAACCACCAAAGGAGGGCCAGAGCCAGGAGCAAGAACAGGATCAGCAGGGCGATGGCCAGGATGGAGCCGTCAGACTGCAAGGCCAAGGAAGAGGCAGTCAGTCAGTGGTGGGACAGGACCACGTGTGCTCGTCCCTCCCTAAGCTCCCATCACCAACATGCAGAGAAGCACCCAGTTTGCAAGCAAAGGCAAAGGCTGGTTGAAACTCTGCCCATCATTCTGGGGCTCATAGCCCTGTAACGCACTTTTTAAAGCGAAGTTTCAAGAGAAATGGATTTGTCTTTTTAGGGAGGCTCTGCTCTTCTCTTTGAGGAACATTCTGATGGGCCAATCCTACAAGAGACAGAATTAGGCATTGAGATGGCCTACCACTGCCCCTCTGTTCCTGGAATATCATCCCCTGTTTGGGGACAGCCTCCTGCTCACTGGTTCTGATGCTGTGGCTACCACCTGGGTTGGTGGACTCAGGATAATGGTCCTCAGGATTCAGTCTGCTCCCCAAACCCATTCACTGAAGTGCATGTAACAGATTCATGAGGCTGGGACAGAAAGTCTGTGGATGGGATGCCATAGAGGGCAGATGAATCTCAGGGTAGGGTATTGAGGCAGCAACAGCTGCTGCATCTGGGAGGAGAGGGCTGTGGTGGCTGAGTCAGCTCTGAGTCAGGTCAAGTGGGTACATGGGCACAAGGAAGGGAGGAAGGTACCCAATACCAGTGTTATCTACTTCAAAATGTGCCTAGGCCAGTCCTGAAAATAAATAATGGTTGCCATGGCCTGAGATGGTGTTGACGTTTAGCAAACAGGCTCCACTTGGTACGAGCATTCTGAGGTTGCTGGTTAAAGGAGGACACCAGTGTAACCCCCTCCACCCTGCCCCCTACTAGTGACAGGTAGCGCAAATCAGCACCACTTTCTAGGGGGTCAGGAGGTGAATTGTTACAGGATTGGAAGCCTCTGGACATTTCACTTTTTAGTCTAAGAAAATAATCAGGTACGTCTGCAGAGATAATAAAAAAGAAAACAACATAAATGTTTCACAGTTAGAGAAGGTTAAATAATGCGCTATAGAATTTTCATGCAATCGGTGACTACGTAGACATAACCATTGTCAAATAATAATTAAGTGAGGTGGGAAAACATGCTGGTATGACGAGTGTGACTTTATGCATAAATGTATCAAAAGTGAGGGACACAGACAGACAGTCTCTGATATGTAATAAACTTTTTACTTGTATTTACTAAATTATTAATACCAATGATTTTGCTGGCAATGGGTTTGTGATACTTTTTTCTTTTAATAAATCTACTTTTAAAAAAACATCTCATAGGATCAGTGCCCATAGCACAGTGGTTATGGCACCAGCCACATACACCAAGGGTGGTGGTTTTGAACCTAGCCCCGGCCAGCTAAACAACTGCAACAAAAAAATAGCCGGGCATTGTGGCAGGTGCCTATAGTCCCAGCTACTTGGGAGGCTGAGGCAAGAGAACTGCTTAAGCCCAAGAGTTTAAGGTTGCTGTGAGCTGTGATGCCATGGCACTCTTCGAGTGTGACATAATGAAACTCTGTCTCAAAAAAAGAAAAAAATCTCATAATGAGAAAATAAACTACTGAGGCTGTTCTTTAAACATCTGTCTTTGGGGCGCCCCACTTTTGTGTCAGGGCTCACTGGGCCCAGGGGTTCTTGTCCGGGGCCTATGGGAATACACATGGAGTACAAGATGGGCTCTAGGGATGGATGGAAGCTTGTGACCTTTGGCAATGACACCATTTGTTGTTAGCGCACACATCTTCTGGGGAGACCACTCATAGCACTAGCAGTCTCAGGCCATTCCTCTCCCCTGGTTGCACAGGAGGGAGGTTGGGTGGCCAGTCCAGGGTACAGCCGCAGGTTAATGGCAGAGCACACTCCCACTCTCAGTGCTCAGGAGGGGCTACTGGAAGCTGTTTAAAGGCAGCCCTACTCCCTAGAACTCCCTGGAATGTCTTTGACCAAAAAGCCAGGGAACTAAATACCCCTGCCCCTACTAAGCCAAGGCTTGGGAATGTCAGATTGCCCCAGAGGGAGCTGTAGCCTCTCAAGTGCAGGTGCAGGGCTGGGCAACCCAGGGCGGGGGTGGTGAGCGAGCACAGGGCCCCAAGCAGGGATGCTGCGGGCCCACAGTTTCTATAGGTGAGCACGGCAGAGGGTGAGGCTCTGGATCGTGATAGAACAAAATCACATCTTCCAAATGTATTGTTAGTCAAGCACAGCCCTCTTGATCTCAGTCTCTTCATTCCAGGTGTCCTCACTACGGCCTGCCGAGGACATTTATCCGGCCTGCTGGGTGTTTTTGCCGCAGCTGCCTGTCCTGCTTAGCAGCTGACTTGTCCCGGGCCCGCAGTCTGGCCCTCCGATGGTCTGAGGGACAGTGAACTGGCCCCTTGTTTAAAAAGTTTGAGGACCCCTGCTTCATTCCATCCATCCCCATAAAATGGGGATAATAAACATCACCTGCCTCACCGCAGCAGTGTGAGCATAAAATGAGCCACGAGACACAAGCAGCTGTGGCTGGGCAGCCTGACGCAAGTGGTCTTATCAAACACCGAGCTGTGACTCACTCTCCCTCTAGTTTTTCACAACAGAACATGGTGAGCATTTCAGAGCATAAATCTGTTTGCATTTGGAGTGGCAAGTGGTTTTAGATACAGAGAGGCTTTTAAAATAGCAGCCTTGTAGTAAAGACTACGTTTACTCACATGATACACAATTTTCCCTGCCCTTGATTTTCTTTTTTCACTTTAGGTAGATGAACTGGAGCAGAAGGGCTGACAAATTGTGGGGAACTTTTTTTATTTCCTTCTGGAAGAAGGTTTTCCATGAAGCGGTGAGGGTGAAGAACCTGATGTAGAGGGGAGTGGCTTCCACACTGAGGGGAGAGAGTGATGGCTTCTCTCCAGCCAAGCTAGGCCTGCCTCTTACCGGCCACAGTTCCCTCTGGAAGTCTTGGGGGAGGACAGTGGGGTTCAGGGGAGTAGGTGATGGGAGTGAAAACACATAGGGACAGAAGCTCCAAGAGGGGCTTTCGCCTGCTCTGGACACAGCCCTGGGATAAAGCCTTCAAATGCATTGCCTGGTTTTATTGAGATTTTCCAGAAACCATTACAGACCCAGTTAAAAGAATTTTGATCCACTTAGACCTACGGCTAATGTTTTAGAAGGAGGTAACATGTACATGCAACCCTAGAGGTTCATTCACTCATTCATTCAGCAGGGATTTATTGACGGTCTCTACAAAAAAATGGTGAGCAGAGTAAAGATGGAGTCTCTTAATATAGAGCAATTGCCTTAACCATCCACAGACAGAACAGCCCAAAGTAACCATTAAGAATATCTGCCACGAATAGAACCTTCTCTGATGAAGACAGATGAATGGCTAACAAACATTTGAAAAGATGCTTATTGTCCCTAATTGTCAGAAAAATGCAAATCAAAACCACCCTGAGAAATCACCTAACCCCAGTAAGAATGGACCACATCACAAAGTCTCAAAGCTGCAGATGCCGGCGTGGATGTGGAGAGAAGGGAACACTTTTACGCTGTTGGTAGCACTGCAAACTAAGTTGGTAGCACTTCCAACTTTTTTGGAAGGAAGTATAGAGAATCCTCAACTCAAATTAGACCTCCCATTTGATCCTATAATTCCATTACTAGGCATCTCCTCAGAAGAAAACAAATCATTTTATCATAAGGACATTTGCACTAGACTTTATCACAGCTCAATTTACAATCACCAAGATCTGGAAACAACCTAAATGCCTTTCAACTCAGAAATGGATTAACAAGCTGTGGTATATATAAACCATAGAATACTGTTCAGCTGTTAAAAAAGATAGAGACTTTACATCTTTTGTGTTAACCTAGATAGAATTAGAACATATTCTTCTTAGTAAAGTATCACAATAATGGAGTAGCAAGAATCCAGTGTACTTAATTCTGATATGTAGTCAGTAGTCGGCGATCTAATACACAGCCTCATAAGAGAACAACTCAATTCAGTTCAAGGGAGGGGGAGGGGAACAAAGGAGCGGGGAGAGGGGAGGGGGATGGGGTTTGCAGTGTATGGCACACCTCTTGGGGGCAGGACACATTTATAAGATGGGCTTTACCTAACAGATCCAAACAGTGTAACCTAATTCTTTGCACCCTCAATGAACCTGAAACAATTAAAAAAAAAAAAGAATCTCCGCCATTGATTGAGCATTACTGTGTTCAACAATGGGCCGTATGCCTTACAAAATCCCCTTCTCTAACTGGCCACACTATGAAGCAGTTATTATCGACTACTTTTTTTTAAATAGATGAGGATCTCTTGAATTTTCAACTGGTGTGCTGCAGCACATTTGTGTGCCATGAGACTATTGTAGGTATGCAGCAAAAAAATTTAAAGATCATTAATTAAATTATTTTTGAAAGAAGTTTAAAAGCACATTAAATATATTCTTTTTTTTTACTTTTTATTTTTGATCAACATGAAATAAGTGTATCGTAGATGTTTAACTATATGTTTAAGCATGCCATGAGATTAAAAAAGGTTGAAAAACACTGTCTTAAACTCTTCAGCCCAAGAGATGCTTCTGCCTCAGCCTCTCCAATAGCTGGGAGTATAGGTACATACCACCATGCCTAGTTAATTTTTCTCTGTAGAGTCTCACTACGTTGCTCAGGTTGATCTCAAATTGCTGGCCCAAGCATTCCTCCCACCTTGACCTCCAAACAGGCTGAGATTGTAGGCCATGAGCCACTGTGCCCAGCTGCAAAACTGGGATTTGAATCCACATGTTCTGATTTTAGAATCTTGCCTCCCTCCCACTTACCCATTACACTATAATAACAAATTTATAAAAATTTAGTTAGGTAATACCTGTACTTTGAAGACTATATTTTAAGTAGTTGCATCAGTGATTATAACTGCAATGTGACTGCCCTCTCTGCTCTGACAGAATGGTTCACTCACATGGCCCGGCACGGATTGGCACGCAGCATGGCTGAAGTGTGCTTCAAAAGAAAGCCAGAAAGGAATAGGGCCCAGCACAGCTTGCCTCCTTCCCCTTAGATTCTTTTTTTTTGAGATAGGGTTTCCCTCTGTCACCCAGGCTAGCTTGCTGCAGCCTCAAACTCCTAGCTTCAAGTGATCCCCTGGCCTCAGCCTCCCAAATAGGTGGGACCACAGGCAAGCACCATCATACTTGGCTAATTTTTCTATTTTTAGTAGAGAAGTGGTCTCCCAATGTGGCTCAGGCTGATCTTGAACTCCTGGGCTCTAGTGATCCTCCAACCTTGGCCTCACAAAGTGAGGATTTGGTAAAGATGCAAGGATTACAAGTGTGAGTCAGCACACCTGGCTGTCTTAGAGTTTTAATCAACAGCCCTGTGAAGAGGGATTGACTAAGGTAAGATTTTACATTGCCTGTGGGATACAGAAATATATACCTTAGAAATATACACATATCTCCATCAAACGAGTGGATAAAGAAAATGTGGTGTGTATTTATATATACCACAGAGTACTACTCAGCCATAAAAATCAATGAAATAATGTCTTTTGCAGCAACTTGGATATAACTGGAGATCATCATCCTAAATGAAGCATCCCAGAAATGGAAAAACAAATACCACATGTTCTCAGTTATAAGTGGGACCTCAGTGATGGATATAGATGGTCATAAAGTGAACACTGGAAACTCAGAAAAGGAGAGGGCAGGGGAGGGTGGGGGTTAAAAATTACAGGGAACAAGATACACTTTTCTGGTGATAAGTATACTAAAAGTCCTGGATTTACCATTATACAATAAATTGTCTCAAAACACAATTGTACCCCATAAATTTATTGAAAGAATAAAAAATATAAACATCTGCACTGTTTAGTAAATGGTGTTCATAAAATTAGTTCAGTTATTCTAAAGTAGTCCTTTTGCATCTTTACCAAGTCCCAAGATAAAGATGCCTTACCCAAGTACTAAGGAGCAGGCTCTGGCTGTGGCCAGGAGGCATGTGAGGTATTCCAGAGCCCACAAAGTATAGCCTGACACCCACGAAGCCTGGCTCTGCTCTGCACTGTTCTCTTGCTCTGGGACAGACTGCCCTGGCTCCCGGGGCTCTGCCTCTGATTTGCCCTCTTGTGTCCCTGTTGGCTCTCCCCGTGCTAACTAACCATCACCTGCTCCTGAGAGCCTCTTCTTGGATTGGAGCCCAGGAGGGTCGGGGGCTGACTGCAGCTCACAGCCTGACTCAGGGATTGGCCTCTGCTCTCCCCCTTCACCAGGGCAAAGAGTGGACAGGACTGGAGAAATCCCAGGCCCCCTGGACATCACGCTGGGGCTGAGTGGACCATTGGGCGTGAGGTTGCTCTTAAGGAATTGTGCCTGTCCATGCCCTCAGATGGGAATTGGCAGGAGGCAAGGTGGCTTCCGAGAACTGGTGCTCACTGACTCACAAGTTCAGGCTCATATTGCAGGCTCAGCCTAAGAGTCCTCACTGGGCAGGGGAGCCTGAGGCTGGGCTGTGCATCCTTTTTTTTTTTTTTTTTTTTTTTAATGACTCAAGTGAGAACAGAAGCTGACCTTCCTAGCAAACTCTCTGTATCTGGGCAGCCCCTGCATACATTTCACCACAAACCTTTGAAAGAGATTTTAGATGTAAAAAAGCAGCAGATAAACAGTCAGAGGTTGAGTCTTACCACTGTTATTTTCCAACAGCCTAAACATACAATAAATTAAAGTTTTATTATTTAAAAAATGGAAATAAAGTACAAAAAAATCAACATGGCCTTTTAATTTAAAAAATTTTGGTGGGAGCTCTCAGGTGAGTGATTAGATCTGAGAGGAAGTGTGCAGTCAGGCAAGAGACTGTGGGGGTGCTTTTTCCAGTTGGGGGATCCTTCATGAATACTTTTAAGCCCTCCCACCCTTCACACAGAGAGGCCTGCCGTTAAGTGCACAGACAGGTAATATTTAATGGAGGGCAAGAGGCCTCAGCCCCGCTCCTTCCTCTGGCTGATCATTCTTTATTAGGAACAACATTCCCTGAAGGCTGCCTGGTTTGAATGGCCAAATCTCTGCATCGTGGCTTTCTTTAATTCCTTCTGTTCCCAGATCACGAAATCAGGATATCTCTTTTAAAACAAGGAGGTATTGTTCTCAAAGACATAGATTAGGAAACTTGAATAATGAAAACATCTCTTACTTGGTAGGTGGAATGTAGGTAATTTTGGATTTCTAATGCATGGCATGGGGTGGGAGAGAGGAAGCTTGCCTGGCTTGTTTCTACTATAATAGGACAGAACCAGGCCTCTGGCCCACAGAGCAAGAAACACAGCTGCTCCTTTCTGTTTTGTTTTGTGCGTTGCCACAGTGAAGGGAGGACAGAATGGAGAGGAACTGGGGGGAAGTCAATGTAAAGGAACTTGCAGTTGGGCTAATGTCAGGCTTCTGCCTAATATCCACAGCATGGGGTT
This sequence comes from Galagoides demidoff, assembly GCA_963574575.1. Lineage (NCBI taxonomy): Eukaryota > Metazoa > Chordata > Mammalia > Primates > Galagidae > Galagoides > Galagoides demidoff. Next base: position 9,633 of record CAUYQV010087814.1, on the reverse strand, counting down.
ATTATGTAGCCAACAACACGTCCTCCATTTGGGGCTTGGAAAGTTGTGTTAGTTTAAGAGGGAATGTGTCTTCCCCACTCCTGATGTCCCTGAATTCTGTGATGTGGACTCTGTGTGTATAACTCCAGGACTGTGTCTTCCCCTTCACTCATTCAGTAACTAAGGAAAGATCAGAATGAACATATTTCTTGGGAGTGTGTGCCCACAGGGAGCAGGTGTGTTCTCTGCCATTCCACCCACGCAGGTTTTGTGAGGCCTGCCACATATACAATTTTGGGGAGGGAGGCTCTTTAATAAAGAAAGAGAATGTAAAAATGCAAATGCAAAATTCTAAGGATCCCTCCCAGGGCCTTAGGAGGCCTGTTCAAATGGGGCCCTTAATGCTTAAACTAATCAGCTCTGGGTAACTCTGCTCCTGGCTGCACATCCTCCCTGGACACCCTCCCATGCCTATGACGATGCTGGTAAATCTATTTAATTCCGAGTTCCAGTTTCCAGACCATTTGCTGCCACACTCAGCTAAAGTCTCCAACTCACAGTAACAAAAGCAATCAATCCTAAGGCTTTCGTACCCCTTTTTGGCCTCATTTCTGTTGGTTCACAATCAAGGCAGGAAAGAGGCATGCTTTATTGCCCCTCCCACAGGGACCTCCCAATATCTCTTTCTTTTAACTAACCCCAGCGTGAGTCCTAGTAATTGTAAAAATTACATTTAGAGAATAAATGAATAAATTAATAAAGGGTCCTGGTAATTGTAATAATTACATTTTGACAACCACAGAAGAGTCAATTTATTAACAGAGAGCCAGGGGTTTGCTAGGTCATGCAGATTTGAGTGTCAACACTGAATTCCTAAAGCCACTGAAGATACACAGAGGCTTTCCCAAGGTTAGGCTATCTTGTAAACATTTAACATGAAAGAATGAAGTAGCAAGGTTTATTCTGCCATATTGAAGAGATATTAGCCAATCTCTGCCAAGAATGTGACAGGAAAATAGCCGAGGATCCATTAGTGCTTCTTGAACGCTGGCAGTGCTGTTTCCCTGGATTCTCCCCTCCCAGGGCACCCGGGGACGTGGCTGATGACTTGATGACGAGAGGTTCCCCAGTGGCCTGCCCTCCTTTCTCCTCTCCTCCTCCCTCCATCCTCTCTCCCCTTCCTCTGGTACAGAGTGAGGGTGTCTTTGAAGCACTGTTGGAAAGACTTCAAGGAAAAGAGACCCTTTAGTGGAGGCTGCTCTAATATATTGACTTTGTGACTTCTGAGCAATCTGCTTGTTCTAAATTCCAAAGAGACCATCCTGGTGAGAGGGAAATGGGCAGATCAAGGGGCTATGAACATGTTGGCTTTGCTCTGCTCCCGATGGCAGAGACAGAACAGAGTCAGAGCACAGTCAGGGGGTTGGGGGCTGGAGGGTTTCCCTCCATCTTGGCTGTCTTCCTCCGGGAGCACAGGGAGGGGCTTAGGCTGGTGCCTCCAAGGCGTCACATTCCAGTGCTCTGAAGTGGAATTTAGAACCATCTGAAGCAGCAGCAGCTCTGTTTCCTGCCCAGACAAAACTGGCAGAGGTTGGGCAGGTTTTATTTTGAAAGATGACATTTAAGTCATTTTATTGCTGCTGAGAAGTTCTGGATGGGCAAGACTCTTTCTCCCAGAGCATATATGTTCTTGTTATTTTTGGTAGGCCCCTTAGCCATTATCTAACTCATCTGCCCACTCTGCCCTTCATTTTATTGAAAATCCATCCTCTCCAGCCCACCCCCCCCACCAACTGCAGCAGTATTCTCCCCCTCCCCTTCTTACCTTTGACTATTCCTGTCCGTCTTCCTCATGGGCTGTTCCTTGTATGCAGCCTCTTAAATGTCAGCATGCCCTAGAGAGCCACCCTTTCCCTCCCAACTTCCAAAAATTATGGAAATATATGTCCTATTTTAACAATTTTTGTTTGCATTTTTTGGCCAGGGCTGGGTTTGAACCCGCCACCTCCGGTATATGGGGCCAGGGCCCTACTCCTTTGAGCCACAGGTGCTGCCCCTATTTTAACTATTGTTTTTAAGTGTATAATTCAGTGGCATTAAAGTACATTCACTATGTTGTGCTAGCCAGGGAGCCATTCTTGTCCGTTGCTGGTTTTCTTCTAAATGCTCTCCACGGGCTGTCTCATCTCCTTCTGGAGTTTAATCCCTCATCTAGGTATTGATGACTTCAATCTTTATCTTTAGCTCATCTCTCTCCCCACGCTTCAGGGTCATATTCAGGGCAATTCAACTCTCCTGTTAGTCCCATTGATGCCTCAAAATCAACTGTGCACACTGAGCTCACAGTTTCCCCTCAGAACTCTGAATTTGTGCTCTTATTTTATCCTATTTCTGTCTCTATCTTAGGATCTACTATATGTTATAGAAATTATATCATTACATTCTTGCCTCTGCCACTGAACTATAACACTGATATACTTCCTCATCTTTGTACTTTTAAAATGTAGTCCAGTGTTTCAAACATAGAAATTACTTAATACCTAGTCATTCACCTGTTCCTTAGATTGAGAGAATGGAGAACATCCAGCTAATGCCTTCAATAGCTAGTGGGTGGTGGAAATGGCACTGGAGGCTACCTACTTCCCCCTCTATACCCCTGTCCCTGGGAAGAGCTGTACTACCCTCCCTGCAAAGATCTTGAGCTTTGGAATCAGGAAAAGATGATCCAAATCCTAGCACTTCCACTTACTAGTATGTAGGCTTTGGATGAGTCACATAAGCTCTCTTGACCTTCCTTTTCCGTACATAAGTGAAAATAAGATAATTCCTACTTCCTGGGGTTCAGTCCATGATTACTGACAAGGTATATCGACATCCTGGCACATGGTCATCCTTTAGTAAGTGTGACCTTCCCTTCCATTCTCCCAGACCAAGTTCCTGGTGATATGCCCAGGCACGGTAAATGAATTTGATTCCTATGAACGGCCTCATTCTAACTGTGACTGGAGCTACAGTATTAGTGGGTGGTCCCAGGTTACAGAAACCCAAACCCCTAAGATTGCCATCCTAGTGTCAAAGAAAGGGAAAACTAAGTGGATTTACCAATGGTATATATAATAGCCTTCATCAAAGTTGATCAAACTTTAATAAGGGCAACATAATGAAGCATCAAGACTCATTCTTGCTACCTGAGTGGTAATTTGGCTAGCAATGGCAATACAATTATGGACACTGAGGATTTTAGATTTCTTAACCCAAGAAGTGGGGTAATATAGAAAAAATGCTAAGTAAGAATTACCTAAGCCTTCGTGGAGCTCTTTTTAAAAATCACGACTACAAAGCAGTGTGGCTGTTTGCACAGTGAATGGATATAACAGAACTCCCACATCCATATGAATCTAATTCCTTCCAAATAAGCAGTTTTGGAGGTGAAGACTCCTTTCAGTGATGCAGCCACTGCTCAAAGCAGGTCTGAAACACCTCCCTTAGAACTTTTTCTAAAACCAATTTACTGGCCACAAGAAGAAATCTTATAGCCCCTTAGTCATGCTTTGCTTTTCACTGAGGACTTTAAGAGGTCCCTAGCTTGGTAATGCACCATTCACCAAATTGATGTTGCCTTATTCCCCTACTAAAGATATTCAAATACCTTCAAAGTTATGGCCATTCCAAAGCATGAGTGCAGAAAATAGTTGGAAGAGTAAGTGTTTTTGGAGAAAGCATAATGGTTTTCCAAGGTAAATGCTTTGAAGGAGTAGAAATTATTTGCATGTGTAAATTCTAGTTTGCTATAAATCTTATCAATTTATGTCTTATATGAATAATACCAGAAGGATTTAGATAAATCATAATTAATATGCAATTAAGGGGTAGATGGAGGCCTAATTCCTACAAACTTAAGCTTTGAGGTCCTTATCATGGAAGGACACTCTTGTGGTACTCCTGTCACTCTGACCCAATAACAACATTTCATGTTACTTATGAATCCAAGATTTATAAGAAGTAAATCTTGGATTCATTCAGCACTTTCCTTTCTCTCCTTAAAATGCACGGAGAATGTTAATGAAAACCAGTCTCAGAGAATAATACAGTCAAGATGTAGCTGTTAGTTCTCAGAATGCCTTCATTCTTGTGAGTGGGCTGTTGAAATAGGATTACAAAGAAGGTACTTAGTAATGTTCAAATATTGACAGTGGAAGAGAAAGGCTAATTTCTTGTTTTCTTTCTTTTGTTCTATTAAATATAGTAAGTATAATAATTTGTCTTATCTTTGATGAAGGTATTTATCTAATGTTATGCTCCGTTGGGATTATTCATGATCCCTTGTATGTCAGCATCATTATTACCTATTATTTGTAAGTAAACATCACCTACTATATACCATATACTGTTGGCTGTTGTTCTATATTATGAACCAGGAAAGGTGGGTGTGGTTGGTGCCTCACAAAGAGAGATGCTTACCAGTGGTGAACATGACGATCAGTTCCTTGAACCAATCTTGTTAAACTGAATAAAAGGGATCGAGAAACCAGCAAAACATTTTCTGTTGGGTTTCTAACATGTGCTCAGCAGTAAGAGGCACAGAAAGATGACCAAAGTCAGCTTCCAATCCTGAAAAAGGCTGTCCCAGTCCAGTTAGAAAGTCAGTACTGATTCTCAGGACTCAGAGAGCAGCACAGGTCACATATAGTTAAACCCTAAAAGATGCTGCAAACCACAGTGCTTGGGCTCGAGTAGAGGGAGTCTAAGAGGCCAGGGAGGCACCTTGGCCCAGTCCCACACAGCACTTGGCAATCCTTGCAGCCACCATGAGACTGGACAGGTGGAAGGAAGAAAAGGCATTCCAAAGGAAGATGGAATGTCATCAAAGGCACTTCTGTAGAAATGGACACAATTTTATTTAGAGTTTGGAGGTGTGAAATACAGAATCATGATCAAACATCTTTAAGGATCTGGATATTCACAAATTTTAAGGCCAGTAGTAGGGGTCACTCAGGGCTGCCATGTCAAACTCTATTAGAAGCAGCATGTTTCAGATTTTTATTTTGGCTGAGTTTGCACCTTTCATATACAATCTCGAGAACCTTGAGCTTTATAGAAACCTTTCCTAAGTCCGTGAATTTGAGTAATGCAGGCAAAATAAAGTTGATTTAGTTGTACCTTTCATACTTTCTTGGCTTGCCAATGAAGCAGTTTTCCGGATGCTGAGTTGATTGGAAAAGAAACCTAGGAATATTTTAGTTGTCACTTACTCAAGTGCTTTTTAATGTTTATAAAAAAAGAAACAAAACATTAAGCCCACTGCTTTGGGCACTGACTAAACTAACATCTGTTCTGACAGCCATGGTAACACCAAAGGAATGCTAGTTATGCATCACTTGTGACACTGGCTCTTCTAGGGAGAAACTGATTAAGTGATTGACTTTTGAACTTCCTTGGTGTCCTAACAAATAGGCCAGGAGAGGACTGCTTTGCAAAAGGAAAGGTATTTTTACGCTTTTGTCACTCTGCTGAGAATTAAGGGAAGAGTTTGCCTGCTTTGGGGGATTGTAAACAATACACATCATGTTAGTCCCAAATACTATCTTCACTAGAAAATTCATGTAAGGATCCCAGGACAACTTGTGAGTTGGTGCAATGTGACTATAGATTACCAACTAGAACAATATGAACTGGGTCACGCTGGGTTTCCTCCCATTCTAGAATAACCCACTCCACTGATTTTGCCTGTTTAGACCACTTAAGAATTGGCAATTACTTTAGTGTTGATAGAAAGAAGATCTCAGATTTTCTCTGCTTTTTGGTCCTAGTTCCCAAACTGTAATCTGTCCTCTTTCCTCTCTTTTTCCCTCTCCTATTTCTCCTCTTCCTTCTTTCTCTTTATCCCCTCCTTCCCAACAACTTCTTAGATACTGTTTAAATCATGCACTTCTTCCTAGATCTACGCTGTGTGTCTTTTGAATGGATTCCCTAATCTAGAATGCTCAACCCCAAAGACTAAAGCATCAGGAATAGCTCTAATAACCCAGGAATAGGGATAGGGGATACATTGGTCATTTGATAAATCTTATGCACTCAGGGTATACATTTCTCTAAGTTCTTATTCACAGACTAGAAATTCTTATTTTATAAATAATTTATGTCATCTTGGTTATGTGATATCTGGACACCCAGAAGCTTAGACTGTCAAGTAAGAAAGTGAAGTGGGGAATATCTAGATTGGAAAACACGTGTAATACCAAGAAGTGAGCAACCAGAAACAGTAGAACCGTGAACTTCAAAAACAAACAAACCAAAAGCTCCCCAAAACAGCGACCAGAGAACACTATAAGGATGAAGTGTTCATCCTTACTGGCTTATTGTTACTTTGCTTACATTTACTTTGCAAATTGAGGATTTCATAGTAATTTGTTAAATTTAATGCTCACCATCCCTTATTGTTCAGGAAATACAATTTTTTTTCTATTTAATTTAATTTTTATTTTTTTCCCCAAAGTCTCAAAAAATAACTAATATTTATAAATAAAAATAGAAGATAATTTCAGAAAACAGATCATGCCAAATCTTATAGACAATAGAAAAAGAAGAAATACTTCAAATGCATTCTATTTCATCTGGATATACCTGATATTAAAATTTGAAAAAATATATGATTATAAAGGGAAATTACAAACATATTTCACTTATGAATGAGGATGCACTATCCTAAATAACATATTAACAAGTTGAATTAAAAATTATTGTTCAAATAATGTACTTTGGTCAAAATTAAATCCAATTTGTGTGAGAATTAGTCACTATTTTATTTCTTTTTCTTTTCCTTTCCCCTACCCCGTCCCTCCTTCTGCCTCTGTCTGCTCTCCCCTTCCCCCACTCACACTGTGTCATTAATTGTCATTAATTGTCCTCATATCAAAGTTTAATACATAGGATTCATGCTTCTCCATGTCTATGATGCTTCACTAAGAATAATGTGTTCCACCTTCATCTAGGTTAGTACAAATGCTGCAAAATCTCCGTTTTTTTAATGGCTGAATAGTATTCCATGGTATACATATATCACAGCTTGCCAATCCATTCCTGAGTTGAGGGGCATTTAGGCTGTTTCCACATTTTAGTTATTGTAAATTGAGCTGTAATAAACAGCCTAGTACAAGTGTCTTTATAATAAAATGCTCAGTAGCGTGTATTTCTTAGAGCTCATGGTCAATGGTTTCAACTCTAGCACTTCCTGAACCTGTGACAACTGTGAGTTTAGCTCATCTTCCCATCCAGGTTGACCAGCACCAACACAGTGTCTTTTGGGTACGTGTCTGTTTTCTCTTTCTCACCTTCTCTATGCCCAACTAATAGTTTTCTTTGATACTTCTCTATCTTGTTCTTTATACTGTTCTTACTTTATTATTTTTGTCCTATGTTTTAGAGGGGTTTACTCTGTTCTCTAACCTCCTGAGTTCCATGTTTGGCTAATTGACTTATAACTTTTATTTTTTTTCCTAATATAAACACTTTAAGACTATAAATTTCCCTCTAAGAACCACTTGAGCTGCATTTCAAGTTTTGATATGTGGCAGCTTCATTAACTGATCAGTTCTAAATATTTTCTAATTTGTATTATGATTTTACTTTCACTCTTAAATGATTTGGATGTGCATTGAAATTTCAAGTATATGAGATTTTCTTTCCTTTTTTTTTTTTTTTTTTGGTTGTAGTTGTCATTGTTGTTTGGCAGGCCTGGGCTGGATTTGAACCCACCAGCTCTGGTGTATGTGGCTGACACCTTAGCCACTTGAGCTACAGGTGCCGAGCCCAAGTATATGAGATTTTCAAAACTGATTGGAAATTTGTTTAGCTATTGGTTTTTAATCTTCCTTTCTCTCTTTTTCTTTCCTCCCTCCCTCCTCTCTTTCTTTCTTGTTTTCAGAATATGATCTATATGATATTCATTTTTTGAAATTTGTTGCGACTTGGCATATGGCTTTTTTTTTTAGTACATTTTTAAAAAATAAAAGTATGTTTAAAAAGGAATAGATATTCTCTGTTGGATGCAGATTTCCTATAAATAGTAAGCCATTCCCCAAAAGGGAAAGACTAGAGTTCTCATTTTCCACTGTGAATGGAGGTGGGTGGTGGAGAGGGAGTAACAGATTAGTTTTGTCCAGCATATGTTTCATTATCTTTACTTTTGGTACAGTAAAGACAGATGGAAAATAGTTCACTGAATTTCATCTGTATCCACTGTAGGATACCTCACTATTTTATGAGCTATTAGGGAAAGTCACTGTCCATTAAATCATCAATAATGTATTTTTACATTATTGGGATCTGAAACATCCCAATTTGAGAGACATCAAAATGTAAAAATGTGTCTTAGAATTGATGAAATATGATTTTTTTTTTTTTTAGACAGACTCTCATTCTGTTACTAGGCTGGAGTGTACTGGCATCATAGCACCCAGCAACCTCAAACTCCTGGACTCAAGTGATCTTCCTCCCTCAGACTCCCAAGTAGGTAAGACTATAGGCATGTGCTGTCATTCTCAGCTAATTTTTCTATTTTTAGTAGAGACAGTGTCTCACTCTTGCTCAAGCTGGTCTTGAACTCCTGAGCTCAAATAATTCAGCAACCTTGGTCTCCCAGACCATAAACTGCCATGCTTGGCCTGAAATATGATATTTTTTGTCATTAATCCTGTAATTGCATAATCCTCCATAATCTTATAATTGCATAATCCTCCAATTCCATTTTCTTCAAACAACAATTTCTGGACCCTGTTTAGAAAGTTATGCTGGAGCCTTATTGTGTACCCATTAGATTATGATTAACTGCATTACTCAAATCATTTATATTTTATTAAATCTTTTGGATGCTTGATCTATTGGTTACTGAGAGAATTGTACATAAATCTGTTATGGTGGATTTGTCAATTTCTCTTTGCAATTCTGTCAGTTTTTGTTTTATACACTGAGGATGTTACTAAGTGCAGATTAGAATTATAATAGCTTTTTTTTTTATTGAATGGTAACTATGTACATTAATGCACTTCTGGGGTACAGTATGGGGTTTTCACATGTAATCCAAAATACTTCCATCAAACTGATCAACACAGCCATCATGTCATTTTCTCAGAGAATTATAATAGCTTTTAAGCTAAATATTCCTTTCAACATTATATAATGGTCATCTTTACACTGAAAATGCTTTTTTTCATATTAATATAGCTACAATTGCTTTCTTTTTGTATTTGCCTGATAAAACTTTTTTCATACTTTTTCATACTCCCTCTCCACATTCACCTCCATTCACAGTGGAAAAAGAGAACTTAGTCTTTCCCTTTTGGGGAACGGCTTACTATTTATAGGAAACTGCATCCAACAGAGAATATCTATTCCTTTTTAAGCACACTTTTATTTTTTAAAAATGTACTAAAAAGTACATTTTCATACTAATTTTCTTTTCTTTTTTTTTTTTTTTTTTTTGAGACAGAGCCTCAAGCTATCCCCCTGGGTAGAGTGCCATGGCATCACAGCTCATAGCAACCTCCAACTCCTGGGTTCAAGCAAGTCTCCTGCCTCCACCTCCCAAGTAGCTGGGACCACAGGCGCCCGCCACAACGCCCGGCCATTTTTTGGTTGCAGCCATCATTGTTGTTT
>CAUYQV010087813.1:0-27883 GCA_963574575.1 Galagoides demidoff | reverse complement strand
GAATTATCTACACAGAAAACTACAGAACATTATTGAAATAAAAAGAAAAGTGCTAAATAAAAGGAAAATAAGTTTATTTCCTCTTACAATACAGAAAGTTTTTTTTTTTTTTTGAGATGGAGCCTCAAGCTATCCCCCTGGGCAGAGTGCCATGGCATCACAGCTCATAGCAACCTCCAACTCCTGAGCTCAAGCGAGTCTCCTGCCTCCGCCTCCCAAGTAGCTAGGACTACAGGCGCCTGCCATAACACCCGGCCATTTTTTGGTTGCAGCCATCATTGTTGTTTGGGGGGCCCAGGCTGGGGATTCGAACCTGCCACCTTAGGTGTACGTGGTTGGCGCCTTAGCCGATTGAGCCACAGGCGCCGAGCCAATACAGAAAGTTATAACACAACATTACTCCTAACCTAACAATAAGAATAGAAACAGATAATCTACAAAGTTATTAATTTTTAAATTTACCAAGGAGAAGTTACAAGGCTGCCAGGTAAGCAATTCTCAAGGACTTCTAACCCCTCTTCTAAAGAGGGACAGACCATACAAATAAATTTTTCCTTAAACAGATATGGCAGCAAGTATAAGGCATAAAAGGGCATACGAAGGAAAGAACAAAGTTTCAATGAATTCTTTATGGTTGAGCAGGATAGTAAAAATCATAGAGAGTCTGAGACATAAGGCAGTTTTATAAACACTCACTAGTTATTTCTTTGAGACTCTAAATATGCAGGAGAAATTCTTAGGGGCAAGCCTAAGACGTTAGCCAGGGCCACGAGCAGGTGGTAAGCAGCTGCCACTCACAGCCAGAGCCTCTCGCACACGTTGGAACACCCCATTACAGGTCAGCTGCTGCCAGGGAAGGAGTGGAGACAAAAGCTGTCTGCACAGAAAGAGGAACAAAAGACTCTCTATCCCCAAATTCCAAGCCAAATCCGGAAAAATAGAAAATCTTATCTGTAATTGGTATTGGTATCAGGCAAAACTCATCTGCCGTTGGGAGAGGGGAAGGGAACCTTCTGAAGTGGGCTGAATAATGGTTCCTCCCAAGATATATCAAGTCTTAATCCCTGAAACCTTCACATGTTACCTTACTTGGAAAGAAAGTCTTTAAAGATGTAATTAAGTTAAAATGGAGCCCTTATCTATGATTATCCATGCAGACCCTCAATGAAATCACATGTAAGCTTTACAAGAGAAAAGCAGAGAGCAGTGCAACTATACACCATGAAAAGGAAAGGGCAGGCAGGTGACAGCGGTGGCAGAGACGGGAGTGATGTGGCCATAGCCAAGGGCCACAGACGCTGGAAGGGGCATGGGGCAGGTTCCCCCGTCCCAGGCCCCCTGGCGGGATCACGGCCCTGGCTAACATCTCCATCTCACACTTCCTGCCTCCAGAACTGTCAGAGAATAACTTCCTGTTGATTTGAGCCAACGATATTGTAATTTGTTATAGCACCTCTAGTAAGCAAACACATCAGCTCAAGGACACAAAACTGCCGTGTCTGGGGGAGAGGAAGAATATGGACTGCCTAAGTGCCTGACAAGAATAGGTGCATCCATTTCTGAACATAAATATTACTTACCCAGTCTTATACTGTTCTTTTACAGACAACAAATAGTAGCCAATCACAAATGGCAAGAAACACATAAATGTAGAGGGAGGTTGCTGAGAAACCTCTGTCAAGAGATAAAACAGTCAACAAAAGGATGCCCAGAGATGGCCAAGACTTTGAACTAACATTAAGTGTGAATTAATATAGTTTCAAAATAAATAAAATAAAAACTAATTGATCTAAAAGGAGAGATAGACAAATCTCCAGTTGCAGTTAGAGACATCCACACTTTGTAGGCTACAGGAGACTTGTATTACACTAATCAGCCAACTTAATGAAGCATGATTAGGACAGCAGAACACACACTCTTTCCAGATCCGTGTGGCCATTCACCAAGATAAACCATATCTAGGCCATAAAATGCATTTTACAAATTTTACCAAATTTAAAGTGAATGAAAATCACACACAATGTCATCCAATCATGCATCCATCATCTACTGCTGTGTGTAACAAATTACGCCAAAACTTAGGAGCTTAAAATGACAATGTTTGCATCTCATACAGTTCCTGTTGGTCAGGAATCTGGGAGTGGCTTAGCTATGGTGTACTGACTCAGTCTCTAATGAGGCTTCAGTGAAAATATGGACCAGGGCTGCTGTCATCTGAGGCTCAACTGGACCTGGAGGGTCACTCCCATGTTCACACACTTGGTTATCAGATGCCTCAGTCTGTGGCCAAGTCGGCCTTCTGGGGACTTCCCAGGTTCCCACACATGACAGCTCCCCGCGGGGCCAGCAATGGGGACTACTCTGGTAAGCTGGCAAGCAGGATTACCCAAAGATGTGAGCACAGGACATGGGGGTGCAGAAATAAAAAGAAAAAAATGCCTGCTTAAAACATTATATGAACATGGCAGTAACTTCTAAGGGGGAAGGTTGGTTGGATTTTGAGATTTTACTTTTCTGGTTTCTAATATTGAAAACTCATGCACATTGATGGTACAACTCACCATGATATCAGTTTTGTTTTACTTGATTGGACATAAACACACTATTTACATATTAACCTTTCTTCTTTATTTGTTCATTAACCTGAAAGAGTTAAATATAACCAGACACTTAAGGCCAGTCGAGGTGCAGCCACAAACCTACATCTGAGACTAATAATGGGTGACTGGTCATGAATGTAAGGTGGTCCAGGGGACTCAAATAGATTTTCATAACAATAATGAACTTTTGGTCTCCCACTTGGTCCTTAGATGTCCATAGATGTCCCTCATGCTCCCTGGAAGGAGGCCTACTGATGCTCCAGCAGTGAGTAAGGATGACCAGGACCTTGCCAGTGAAGGGGCCACAGCCAGGAGATTAAAGGGACAGTGATGAGGCCTCTCATCACTGTCCCTCAGCCCAACCTGCTGGCAACATTCACGATGTCCCCAGGAATCTCAACACTACCCTGGTACTGTCACATTCCCACAAGGGGCCTAGTGTCTTCACTAGTCTGATTTGTCTTCCTTTTTAATCATTTGGGAACAAAACGAATTGCCCCTCTGTGCAGATAGAACGCTTTCTCCAGGCACCTCTCGGGTGCAGCCTTTCCCACTTACCAGATGGGAGTCTTTGCTCCACTGCTCCGTAAGCTGGCACCTCAGATTGTCTTCCAGGTCTACCCTGACACGTCTTTGGCTCAGTGGATGGCAGGCCCTTGCTGATTAATTGTGCTGGGCTTATAAACTGGCATTTAAAAAATGAGTTATGCTCATTTCAAATCATGCCTACCCATTTTTTAAAGTTGGTCACTAACCTGACTAAGGCAACCTTTGGAGAGGGAACTTGGAATTGTGGGTTGTCACATAACTTTCATTCACAATTCCTGTGGTTTCTTAACTTTGAGGAGTAAGGATGATTGTAGCTGTGACTTCTCCCTGGAAGAATTACAAAGACTTTCAGATACTTTGGGAGAAATATGTCTTGGATACTACCTGGAAACTTTGAATTTGCACTGAGATAGTCAAGCATTGAAAGTGATATTTCTTTTATTTCATAGAACGCATTTTACCACAAGGACTCGTAACCATTGATCTGGCCCCTCAGAGGCAGTGAGTTTCCGATCATCTTTGGTATTCAAGTAGAAAATGGATAAACACGGCCTCACTCTTTGAGAAAAGTTTTTGTTTGTGATTCACCTATTTTACCTCTCATAGCAACGATCATGATGTCAGTCACTTTGGAAACGTTACAAGACAGTCTCAGTAATCCACTGAAGTGAGGCCAATCTGAGCTCAACCTGAAGCCCTATCACTCACAAGGAACGTGGCCCTTACCACGCCCGGGTTGCCCTTCCTGAAAGCAGAGGTCACATGACCTTCTCCTTTTGTGGCTGTGCAGAACCTGTTTGCATTCCCTGGTAAGCTGGAAGCAGAACTCATCCTCGGGTTTCCTGAAATATGCCATCTGTAAGGGAGCCTCAGTGAGCATGCCAGGCTTTCCTGGAGTTCCCAGAAACAGGCACACTCCCCCGAACCCCCTTCTCACACCTCTGCAGGGGGTGGTTTGTGTTTTTAACTCCCCCTTGTTTCTTTTCTACCCACCACCATGGACACTGACCTCATGACTCCAGCCCTATTCCCGTCTTCAAATCCCCAGGGCTCCAGAGGCCGCGGCCGAGCTTCAGCATTTCTCATTTCCCCTTGGCTGGTATCTCAGATCTGTCAGGTGCTCTACAAATGAGGGGCCCTGGGTTGACAGAGGGCTCCTTCCTGGGAAGGCTTCAGGCCAGGACATTCTGTGTGGCTTCATTTCTCTCTTGGACAGCTCTAACGTGTTTCTCTTAGATAATAAGATACTCTTTCCATGAGAACAATTCTGGCCGATGGAACTTTCTTAGTCTTAGGTCACTGAGTAGTCTATGACTCAGTTGCCTCGTTCTTAAAATGATCTATGATTTGAAGACATAAATATAAGATGTGTCACCCATTGTGTTTCTTAGCAGAAAGAGACAAGAAAGGAAGCCAGCGATGAGGAGTGAATGGGAGGACGCCTGAAGGGAACTGCACGGTCAGACAAGGTGCTAGGGACCGGGCAGCCCCTCAGATTCACACGGCAAAATCCTCACAACCTCCCACCAGAGGGTATTTGGAGCTGGGGAGGTAATTAAGTTTTAACAAGATCATGGGAGTGGTCAGACCCTTGTGTTGGGATAGGTGTCCTTATGAAAAGAGGAACAGAGACCAGTTGTCTCCACCTGTTACCTGAGAAGCAGGGACCAGGGCTGTGACCACCTGACTACATTTGCCCCAACTCCATCTTGCTGGGGGCTTTCAACTCTCCCCCTTTAAGACAGGAAGCTCAGCTGAAAGAGTTGAGTGGGAACTGTAAAGTCCTGGGAAACCCGGCTCCCCCTTGTAAGGACTCCCCTTCCCAGGTGTTGGCTCTTGTCAAATTCAGCTGGCATTAAGGACTCCTCCTCCCCTACCAAGAGCCCCTGATAAAAGGTTTCCATCCCTGCTACTAGGGGTTGAGGAATTCTGAGGCATGAGCCTGCTCTTGGCCCGCCAATTGATAAAGGACCCCTGGCTAATTTGGGCTCAGTGTGCTGGCGTTTCCACTTGCTTCAGGTATAACAACTATACTGGCCCCTTGTCTTCAGCTTCCGGCGTTCCAGTAGAGTGAGAAAGGAAATTCTGAGGTTTGGGGCTCTAGCCTATGGCATTTTGTTATGGCGGCTTGACCTGACATCAAGGGCAGAGCTCACATTCCCGACCACAGTGCAGCTGGGAAGGGACCTGACCACTGTCTATCCCCTCTGTCCACAGATACACCATCCACTCTCTGCTGCCATTCTCTGTGCTCTATGAGGCTAAACCCTAAGGAACAGAATTGTCTAGGTCCCCTGCCTCTTACTTTTCTGTGGTGGTGGTGGTGGTGGGGGGGTCATCTGCAGCACTGCTGGGTGACCATAGGGCAGGAACAAAGGAGGATGGGGTGCCTCCCGCTGCTCGTTGCCTACTCTGGCGGCAGAGTCCAGAAGAGCTGCCCCCTCCCTACAGCCCCTTCCTGCATATTCCAGCCCTTCCTGGGGCCTGATCACTTCACGGCAGGGGCAGCACGTGAGCTTGGCGCTGCTCGTCTCCGCTTGCCCCACGGCCCGGGGGTCAGTTCTCCTCACACTTCCGCAACTATTTCCTTCTTTCCAGGGTTTTCGGTGGAGACATCTAGATGTAATTCTGTTGCCTAGATACGGTGCTGACCCTGACAGGTACTTCACCCACAGCATCTCAGAAAAACTTAAGGGTTGCTTGTTCCTACATTCAAAATTAAGCAATAAGTTTATTAAACTAAGATAAATCATAACTGGGTTGGAAAAACAGGTTCCAAATGGGAGCTGTTTCAGCTTGAGGAACACGCCAGAGTCAGAAAGGGCATTACGGTCCCTCAGTTCACGTTTTCCTTCAGCTTCTTAATCACACGCGTGACCTGGGGGAAACAGAATCGTCTACGGTGTTGGACAGTTTGGGTTCCAATCGCAGTCCACGTTCTCATCTACTGATCTGGGGAATAACTACCATCATCAATCTCACCTTTATCATCTTTAAAATGAGTATCATATACTCGGCTGCAGGTCCAAAGCCTTTATTCAAAACCCTGTGACCAGAAATACTTCAGAATTCATAATATTTCTAGAAGTTTAATATAATACAATGCAGGTTTTTAATATTGTGAAATGCTCAAAAAGGGCCAAGGGCAGGACTATAATTAAATCCATTACTGTTTTGCAGGGAGATATGAATATTCAGAAGAACAAAGTAAATGTACACTGTGAATAGTGTCGGGCTGTTTCTAGCCAGCTTTTCCTACCAAATGAGTTACACAATCCTTGGGTGTTTACTTACCTTCTAGAGGTAGTTAGCGACCATATTAATTAATGGATTTCCAGCAGTGGCACAATATTGGGATATGGTAAGTGCTCAACAAACGTCAGCTGCCGTCACCCTGCCAGCGTCATTGTGGCAGCTACTGCCTACTGTGTAGTGACACGGACCCACCCCTTGGGCTAATCTTACTTGGGAAAAGAGCTGTCTGGGCTATTGTCAAAGTCCACCGAGGTACTGGCGTGGGTGCCGGACCCCAGAGAGTAGCATTCACAAGCTGAGGGAGTTGGTAAGTAGAATCAGAACAGGAGCTCAGTCTTTCCATCCTCAAGTTCAGGGTCTTTTCCCATATTTTTCCCTTCATTTAAACAAGGACCAACATGCATAGTATAATCTGAGTATCCAGGAGGGAATAGTGATGTAGGAGAAGGCCCCAGAGGAAACACAGCAAGCCGTGCATGGTGGGAACAGGGTATGGATGGCTCCTGTGCCCCAGAGGAGGCCAGTGGGGCATGATCCACAAGGGACTTGACCCAGCCCACGAGCTCTCCATTTATTTTCCTGGAGGAAGGCAAATTTATATCCACTACATTTTCAAAAATACAGAGAGAAGTACAGATCCATGACATACTTGGAAGCTGGGCCTTTGTAGGAGGCGGGTGTGCTATTCCAGGAGGCCGACCTCCTGTGACATGTTCTGTCTGGGGAGATCTGATTGTGAAAATCCAGAGAGGCTGCAGGACCCAGGGACAGATCATTCTGGTAGAGGACCTTTCGTGCTCATTAGCATAAGGAACATAAGGAGATATTCCAGGGTTGAGGCCTGGCGAATGATAAAAGGCCTAGATCCCAAATGATGCCCTTCAAAATGTTTAAATGGGTGTCGGAGGCAGTTTGTCACAACTCATGGCTGTGGTATTTAGATTATGAAATAGATGGGGAAGACAAGGCAGCCAGTCTAACCCGTACAGGCTCTGCCAGGGCCGAGAGTGGGTTCACTGGCAGCAGAGGGGATCTCCGCAGAGTCTCATTCAACATGAGCTAGAGAGCTGGAGTCAGTAGCAGTGACTCACAGCTTGTCTGGGGTCTAAGGGGCCCTTTGAGGGAGTTGTATCCATGGGTTTCCAAACATGAGTCATTGGGTGTACTTGGCTGGCAATGCAGCTTTCCAGGCCCTGGCCCTGCAAATTCCATATCAGTAAACTTCGATTTGGCATGCTGGGAGTCTGTGTTCTAAACAAGTTCCTGGATGGACACACAGTTCCATAGTCATGGACCCAGATCAACATCAACATTCTGCTGATGGGGAAACTGAAATACGGACACTTGCCTGAAGTCTCTGAATCAGAGCAACAGCCCCACCCACAGTGTACCAGGTATTTCACGTATCTCATGATGTACCTCATGTAACCCTCCTGGGAAGTCCCTCAATGGTAGATGCATGTCTCAATTTGATGGATCAGGATACTGAGGCTCTGAGAGGATCTGGGACTTGACCATGGTCACACAGCTAGTGAGTGATGAACACGACAGGGCATCAGAACCTCCCAGCACACCTGCTCCCAGGGGGTATATGGACAGGCTACTTCTTATAGCCCTTGAGGTCAGCATGGTCTGACCCATGCCTAACCCTAACTCATAGACGCCTCTCTCCACCTCAATCATGATGTTCCAACATGCTGGTTTTCTTTCAGTTCCTCAAAGAAATATGCAAAGCTCTTCTTATCTCAGGGCCTTTGCACATGCTGTTAGGACTGCCTAGCTAGATGTCCTCAGATTCTTTACGTTTGTCTTTTTTTTCACCCATACTACAGGTCCAGTAATCTTTGTGTCCATGCACCTCCATAAACACATGCAAGTCCAGGAGCAGAAACATACAAATACACACATATACACATACACACATATACCAAAACATACAGACGTACACATAGACACATATACACACGGAGATACCAACACATACAGATGTACACACAGACACATATACACACGGAGATACCAACACATACAGATGTACACATAGACACATATACACACAGAGATACCAACACATACAGACGTACACATAGACACATATACACAGAGAGATACCAACACATACAGATGTACACACAGACACATATACACACAGAGATACCAACACATACAGACGTACACATAGACACATATACACACAGATACCAACACGTACAGATGTACACACAGACACATATACACAAAGAGATATCAACACATACAGACGTACACATAGACACATATACACACGGAGATACCAACACATACAGATGTACACATATATATACAAATGTACACATACTCAAATGCATACACATATAAAAAGACACACAAATACCCAATATACAAATACACACAAATGCACACACATAAAAATCCACACAAACTTACACACATTAATACACACACACATTTCAAAGCTCTTTAATGATCTCCCAATGCTCAGAGGATGACAGCAGGAACCCCGCCATGCCCTGGAAGTCCCACCTCTGCAGACTCCCCAGACTCCCCTTGTGTCATGCTCTTCCTCACACCTTGGTCTGGCAACCCCTTGCCCTTCACTTTGGGAAGCCGTCTCGGGTGCTCTCTGCTAAGCTTTGACACAGCTGTGACGCTTGGTTTGGTTGTCTTGGGATCTCCGTATGCTATTTCTACTCTGCTCCTTTGAATTGATCACGGCCCAGTTGTGAGCGTGGCTTTCTGGGGAAATGTTTCTGATCTCTAACTGCACAGGCTTCACTGATTTCCAGCGAACCTGTCAGTCACCATCACAGCCCTATCATTTCATAGCTTTTAGTTTTTAAAATCAATTGTCTCTTTCTTCTACTAAAATAAAATGTCAGATTTTACTCAGCCTCAAATCCCAGAAGAGTGTTTGGTACCCAGTAGGTACTCAATGGGTACAATTAAGTGCTTCATGAGTCATTTAAGAATATGCTCAAATATCACCTCCGCAGAAAGGTCTTCCCTGACTGCTTTGTAAAGCAGGGTTTCCTAGTATTATTTATTTTCTCATTCACAGTATAATCACAAATTGTAATTGTTTGATTAACTCTGAACTTTCTGTCTCCCCATAGGAATGGAAATGGCATGAGGGCCCGTGTGATACCGGCCTTGCTCACTTCCAGAGCAGAGTTTGGGGCCTATTTGGTCTTAGCCTTCACCTGTTCCGGGAGTGGCCGGAACCAGATTCTCAGCTCACAGTGTTCTCAGCTCAGCACACAGCACACGGCCTCCCCCAGCAGCATCTGGACCCACTCACCTGTGATACTAAGGATGCCGTTCAGACTCCAATCTCACAAGCTGACCCAGATTTTTAAGTAAAAGTGCTGGAAGATAAATCATCCCAACTTTCATAACACCCAGGCCAGAAAGACATAGCTGCATATATACTTGATTTGATCACCTGTCCTTCCTGCTCCCCCACCCCTGTCTCTTGCCAGAGCTCTATCAGCCAAATCTATCTTGGAAGTGGAGGGCATGCAGTCCACTGGTGGATCCATTCTAGGTCAGCACAGGGGAGTTTGCAGCCTGGTGGTAAAGGTGGACAGTACACAGAGGAGGTGGTGGTGGTGGGGGATAGATAGAAATTTATAGCACATCACTTTAAGGAGACATCAAAAAGCAATCAAGAAAAATTTTATAGAGATAACCTTGAATTGCTCTATTTATAAAGTATATCATTTGCAAACATCAGCATGTTAACGGTTATTAGTCTCAAATTACTTCTGACACATTTCTAAATCATTTGGGGTACATCAAAGAATCCTCACCACGTTGTCCTGGGAACATGAGAGAGGATACAGAAAAGATCATTTAACTGGAACGCATGTGACCTGCTTTGTTCCTGACAAATAATATTTCGAGAATGTAAAGATTCCAATTTGAAAAGAATAAAATCGCTTAAAAAATTCATTTACAATATCATCTGCATATAATCTCTTAGTATCACGTTCCATTACAGGAAATAAGAAGCAGGATACATAACATGTATTGATGCAATTTGCAATTCATGAACCCAGGGGCTTTTACCCATCGACCATGAGAACAACTGGAAGGCTTGTATTATCAGGAAAAGCACCGTCATGGCAGAGCATCCTTGTACGATGTCGCCCGCCCTGTCTGTGCTGCATGCAGCAGGTTTATGGAGCACGGTGTCCAATTACTCACAACACTTCAACCGAATCATTCTTCTGTGCCCTTCACTACGGAGAATTGGCCTTCAATTACATTTTCACCTCTGATTGTGATAGGACCAACGAAGTATTAGGGAAACATTCCCTTCAGGAATCAGTATGTATCATACCCATGATGTGTGTGTGTGTGTGTGTGAATCATACCCAAGATGTGTGTGTGTGACACTTCAGGTACACACACAGGTGTATTAATTTCATTACACATTACAATTCTATGGACATGTGATAAACCACTTCAGTCCATGTATCCTACACACAAATTCTATAAATCCTAAAATTTAGAAGTCTACTTTAGCCAAAATAATTTATTTTCCTGGGATTCCGAAATTGGGACAGAGCTCAGGGAAGGGGGGACTTATCTGTGGTGGGCAGAATAATGACTTCCATAAATGTCCTGTTCTGATCCCCAGGGCCCAAGCAGGTTATAATACATGTTACTGGTCATGTCATGAAGGTGGAGGATTATCCTGGATTATCTGCATGGCCCAGAGCAATCACACGAGCCCTTAAAAACAGAAGAGGAAGACAGGTGGGAAGGTGTGAAAGACTCACAGTGTGTGTCACGGCTCCGTAAGGATGCAAAGGCCACGTGAGGAGGAACTGAGCCCTGCCCACAACCTGCCTGCATGGCTTTGGGAGCAGACTCTTCCCAGAGCCTACAGCAAGGAACTCATCCAAGGATTGCTTTTGAGCTTTTGAGACCCTGGGACAGTGATTTTCAACTGGTGTGCCACGGCTCACTAGCAGCCATAGGAGGATCTTAGCAGCAAAAATTTTAAAAGATCATTAATTAAATTCATTCTGAAAGAAGTTCAAAGCATAGTAAGATTATTCTTTTAACTTTTTTTAAAGCAACATAATTAAAGTGTGCCACAGAAATTTAACTATAGGTTTAAATGTGCCGTGAGTTAAAAAAAAAAGCTTGAAAAACACTGCCATGGGCAGCGCCTGTGGCTCAGTGAGTAGGATGCCGGCCCCATGTATCGAGGATGGTGGGTTCAAACCCAGCCTCGGCCAAACTGCAACAAAAAAATAGCCTGGTGTTGTGGCGGACACCTGTAGTCCCAGCTACTCGGGAGGGTGAGGCAAGAGAATGGCCTAAGCCCAAGAGCTGGAGGTTGCTGTGAGCTGTGATGCCACAGCACTCTACCAAGGGCGGCAAAGTGAGACTGTCTCTTAAAAAAAAAAAAGAAAGAAAGAAAAAGAAAAACCCTGCGTTGGGCAGAGAGACCAGCTAAGCCATGCCGTACCTGGTGTTCTGACTCAGGTGAAGTGTGAGATAACAACTGGGTTTTCTTTTAGGCCGTTAAATGCACGGCAATTTATTACAGTAGCAACAGAAAAGTCACACATGACCTCTGCTCCCCCAGCCTCAGAGGGGCAGAAGACTCAATACCGAGGTGGTTTCCTACCATGGCTGGAAAATTGTTGGAGCCTAAACATGGCTTCCAGCCAGGACCACGGTTGTCTTTCATGTAACCTTTTCATATGGCTGCTGGGCTTTTCAGAACAATGTGCCTGGCTTCTGAAAGGGCCTTCCAAGTGCTGTCATTCTGACAGAACATACCCCAACTATGTGTGCTTATGAAACCTCCATTTAAGACTGACGTCACACTGGCTGTGTATGGCCAGTATGCTTAGACTCGGTGTTGGGGAGGCATAGACAAGATGTGGATCCCTGAAGATGTGGCCTGTGGTGACCAAAGTAACAGACGACCAAGGATGCCATCCTGGTTCTGAGTGATTCAGTTCTCTCCCACATACAAAATTGCAATTGTTTTTAGCCCAGATGCCCTCAAAGTCTCATCCTATAACGCCATCAGGCTCAAGCTTGGCGTTGAGGGTATTATAATCACCCAGGTCAGGTTCAGATGCTGGTAAGGCTCCTCGGTGCAC
The DNA here is from genome assembly GCA_963574575.1 of Galagoides demidoff. NCBI lineage: Eukaryota > Metazoa > Chordata > Mammalia > Primates > Galagidae > Galagoides > Galagoides demidoff. Next base: position 15,351 of record CAUYQV010087813.1, on the reverse strand, counting down.
CTGCTCTCCATCGGAAGTTCTGTAACTAAAGAGAAAAGTTATCTGCGCCTCCCCCATACATCCAATATTAATAGTGCAGCAAGGGCCGGGAAACTGAAATACATACTTCAGTCAAACAGAGGACATGAAAGTCACCTGGCAGGCACGTAACCATAGCAACTCTGCACTCCAGCTGGGTCTGTGACTCAAGTTTCCCGTTCGAGCCCCTCTCGGGAGGGGTTCTCCGTGGTGCCAGGCTCTTAGCCCTGTCCCGTGAGTCCTTTCCCACAGGAAATGGTTTGCGTGAACAGCTGGACAGCTTCCTCAACCTGCTTCTTGTTCACAGAAAATTGGAGGGTCAGAGGCTTCTTTTCATATTTTAAATTTCTCTGCCTCTCTTATCCTGGCTTAGCTTTTTTTTATCAATACAAATTTCTTAAAATCTTAAAATCTGGGATTTCTATGACTCTAACTGGGGTCCACTTCATTACATACAAGCCAGTTCCCCAAGTGTGTCCTCTGCTGTCTGGCTACTTCGTGCCCTCGGTACTACAGGGAAGTGTCCTTTATGTAGCTCAGGAGTTCTGTCAGACACACCCTTAAGATTCTCAGGAGACTTTTTGCCTACCTGAGTCTAAAAGGCTCCCCCCTGAGGTTTTTAAGGTTGTAGCTAAGATCTTACGGTTATACCCTTGAACTAGCCTCGACCCAGAAGCCAGGTCCCTGGTCTGGACTTTCCCTGAGAGGCCATTTCTTATATTGCAAACCTTTTAGAGAGACTAGGGTTGAGAACCAATTTCATTTTTAAATGCAGCAATTTCTGACTCCTTTTTACTCTCCAAATGCCACTTGAACACTGAGCATTTCCTTATTTATATCACCTACCACCACTTTATTGCAGCAGCTTTAAAAAAAAAAAAGTCAGTTGACATTTTCAACATTCTGCCTGGAAATCTCCGGGTCAGATCTCCCGATTATTAGATGATGTTCTTTCTTCCACATTCCCCATGTGACAGTCTCATTACTTCCCCAGCTTTCTCTGGCGCCTCCTCAGACACTCTCTCAGCCGACCTCCACTTGCAATTTCCTTGCTTCCTTCCCAGCCTCCTGCCACCCCGTCTAAGGCTGATGCTAAGCTTGGGATTTTTGTAAAACCGGCAATTCATTACTGATGTCCATTTACATCTTGACTGTATGCATATCACTGCATAACCAATCACTCCAAAGTAGCTCAAATCAAAAGTAATCATTTTCTCTTGATTCTGCAGTTGGGTACAGCTGGTAGGGGTAGCTCCTCTCCCCCCACCTGGCTCCAGCTGGGGGAGCTCGGGGGTTGGGGGATCCATTTCTGGAAGGCTCATCATCCGATGCCTGGCAAGTCAGTGCTGGCTGATGGGGAGACCTCAGCCAGGTCTCCAGCTCCCCACGTGCCCTGTCCAGGTGGCCAGGTTGAGCATCTCACAGCCTGGCACCTGGGTTCTGACAGGAAGCTTCCCAAAATGAGTTTTCCTGGAGACCAAAGGTGAGCACACAGGATGCCACCTGGTTATACGGGCGACATTAGTCACACGGCCGATAGTCAGTGTGAAACTGGAGGATGAGGGTGCCTGTGGGCAGGAAGCATGATGGACTGGCGTGTGTGTGTGAACCCAGAAAAACACACCAAGGAAGTGTCAGTTTGGGGCCAAATCTTCAAGAAAAGAAAATGAGGTGAACCAAACTGCTCTGGGTGCTGCTCCCTTTCCTGAGCCACTTTTACGTAAGTCCAGATGACCAAGAACAGCCAAGAGGAGCTTGAAGAAATGGGCAAGCAGGGAGGATTTCGATTGCTAGAGATTAAGATTCCTATAAAGTTTCAACATTAAGACAGTACAGCAAGCAGTGCAGAAATAGCCCAATAGAGGAATGGAATCAAACGCAATTTCTAACGCACACAAATACACACACACATGCAGGAGCAGCACGCAGGGACCCAGCATGGGAATGGTTTCGGGTCAATTGCATGTCCGTATTTTAAGAACACAAACACTCATCCAAGTGAATTCCTTCTTCACTGCAAACAGAAAACTCACTCCAGATTTTTAGATCTAAGTGTAAAAAGAACCCTGTCGGGAAGGGACACTCAGAAAGGGGCTCAGGGAGGTGTGAGGAGAACCTGACCTGCTGAAGGAGAGGGTCTGGAGGGCCCCTGACAATGTGGGGATGCGGTAACCTAGGTAACCAGTGACCAATAGGAAAAGGCGAGACTGCCGGAGGTGCTGAGAGGCGGATGAGAGACTTGCAGCCGGTTTCAAAGGGAGAGGGTATTTGTCCCCCCTGCAGGCCCTGCTTCTTCATCTCTGGCTCCCTCACCTTCTCTCCTCCCGAGAGGGACCAGCTTCCCACACACTCCGTGGAAGTGCTCTAAGCCTTCTCTTTGTTCTCTCTAAATAACGTTTCTTTCCCTTTGTTTCACCGAAACTCTGTGAGTTACTCTGTCTCTATCGGCACGGTCTGTACTGCTCCTGTTTTATCCCTAGTTTCCATTCATTTTTGCTTTCAACTACTGCTGTGCCTCCATTGAACTTTCTAGTCCAGCCTAGTAATCAGACCAGGTCACCTGGGTTCAGGGAACTGGGACTCCTGACCCCCAACAGTTGTTATAAATTCTAAAAAGTATCATTGGAGAATGGGCCATGGTACAGGCAAAATGTCTTAAATAGGAAAAACATGAACTAACCACAAAGTATTTTTTTTAAAAGATAAATTTGTCTAAGATAGAATTAAGAATTTCTATTCATCAAAATGTGCCATTAATAGTGTAATTGCATAAGCCCCAGGTGGCAGAGGATGACTATTTAATACAGGACTCATATTCAGAATAAGTGATCTTTTCAATCAATAGAAAGAAAGATGATTCAATAGAAAAATGAGTAAGAGATTGAACAGGCACTTGCAAAAGATTAAATCCCAAAAGCCCAGTATGTATATGAAAACCCGAGTTCAATCTCATTATTCAGAGATGTAGACTTAAACCACTGTGAGACCCTGTGGGTGTCCTCACAGCTCCCGTAGCTAAAATGCAGATAACTGGCTATTCTGAGGGCTGCTAAGATTGTCAGCTTCATGCTTATGCCAAGTTGGTACTCGTATAAATTGGTACAACCATTTTATAAAACTGGTTGACAGTATCTACAAAAACTGAACAAATCAAACTTTGATGACCAAAAATTTTATTCCTAGGCAATAACTAAGAACAGTAAGAACACTTCCTTACCAAAGCCGTGGGCCAGAATTTTCAGTGTAGCACCATTCAAAACAAAACTGGAAAGAACTCCATGTGCCCTATTGGGTAAAATGGACAAACACATGAAAAAGAGCTAAATATTGCCTTACCTAAAAGGTTAGATAAATGTCAGAAAGATGATATCGGGTGGACAAAGCCGGGTGTGATGAAGTACCCACTGTATTGTGACCATCTATGGCTGTATGCACAGTCCAGGGAAAAGTCAGGTGAAACAAGGCAGGATGTAAGTACTGGTGGGTCCTGCTTATCTTTGGAGATGTGGGTTGTCACTGGTAGGAAACCTGAAGAACCTCTTTCTTTTTTTCCCTAGAAACCGGGACATGCTGTGTTGCCAGGCTGTCCGGAACTGGGCTCCAGAGCTCCTCTGCCTCGGCCTCCCACACAGCTGAGGCCGCAGGTGTGAGCCATCACACTGGACTCGGAGGCACCTTTGGGGTGCATTACTGTTTTCAGTTTTCCCTTGATCCGGGTGGGGGTTAAATAGATGACTTTTATTTTGTGAAAATTTACCCAGCTGTACTTTTTTTTTTTTAATTTGGGCACTTTGCGATTTGACTTTATGCTCAGATAATTTTTTTTTATTAAATCATAAAAAGTTTATTTTTTAAATGACTTTTAGTTATGAGATAGGTGTTCATAAACTACTTTATGGCGATCCAATTTGGGGTGCTTGTAAATGTAGGCTCCTTCATAAACTGGGCTTTGTCATCGTATCTTTGCTCACTGATCAAGCCTGTGCTGACCTCCTGCTGTGTGCAAGGGCCTAGTCTATACCCTGGGAAGATGTCCGCAAAGAAAACCCATAGAGATGCCTATACTCAAGGAGCTTATATTTATTCATAATGAGAGAGGACCTTGATAAGTGAGGTTTTGTTTTCAGTTGAAAAAACATTGAAAACAGTCCCTTCATCAAACCCTTCCTGCTCCTTCCACCCACCCCAGGGTGTCAGCTCTTTTCTCAATGCCTTGAGCAATATGATGATTGCTCCCAGAAGTGACCCTAGGAGACAGACCTGCTCAGGAATCGGATTCTGAATTTTTAATTGATTGCATGTTTAACACATGAACATCTAATCTCATCACCAAGGAATACCGGCAGGTTGATGAGATGCTGTGTACAGAAAAACGACATGAGCTCAGATCTGCTACTGAACGTATTTTATTTTTTTCAGCAAGAATATTCCATATCTATGAAGCACTTATAATAAAAAAGTAAAACCATACGGGTTAAAGAAAATATCTAAATGGCACACAAGGGTACAAAGTAAAATGTGAGTCTCCCTCCCACCTCTGACGATGTTCCCACCCCCTTCTACTCAGAGAATTGGCAGAGATATTCTCTGCCTAGGCGAGCATTGTCCCGAAGGGAGGCAGACGAGGTGAACGGCTCTTCATCTTGATTTTTCTTCTCACTAATCATCGAACCTCATCTATCTCAACACTTGAGCTTAGCAAGCCGGAGGCAGCTCCCTCCTCTCCTCCTGGTAGATTGATTGAGGCTCTGCCCTCCTGGGCAGCAGCCCCCCCCCCCCACCTCTGTTCTGCCCTCCACGTCTCAGCTCCAGCCAGACTCTTCTTGCTAGAGCAGAGCCCTGACAGGGGATCTCTGAAGGTGGGACTGGAGTCAGAGTACGGGGGGTTGGCCCCTTACCAGCTGTGAAACCTCAAATGCCTAAGTGAATGTCTCCACGCCCTCCACTCCTTCCGGCATAGGCTCTGTCCCCTGCCTCAGCAACCTCAAATGCCAGAGCTCCCCACGGGCGTGCCTCCCTTCTCTTGCCTTCTCCAAGCATTTTCAGTCTCCTGTTTAATTGTTTGCTTGGCCAACTCTCTGGGAGGCCTCTTACAGCCCTCTGGACACAGGTACATTCTGTTCACTGATGACTCAACTCCCAGGGCCCCATTATCTCCACCCTCACCCAGACAGTGACTTGTCACCAGACTCATCTGCCTTCCTGCCTGCTCCCACCACTCACTCCCTGCAGACCTGTCCCCCCTTGTAGATCCATGCCTGGTCTCTGCAATTGGCCCCACGGTCCCCTCACCTTCTATCCAGCCTATCACTGGTGAATTACATCACAGATCACACCACGTCCTGTTAATTATACCACAAACATCTCTGTAATTATAATGATGGCATTACTAATAGCTAACGTTTAATCAATAGTTCAGTATTTGACAGACGTCAGTCACATGAAGCACTTTCCAGATTAATTCACTTAGTATTAGTAACAACCTTGTGAAGTGGATACCTCTATTCCTCCCATTTTGTGCATTAACCAGCAGAGGTTAAAGTGCTTGCCCAGTGCAGTACCAGACGAGGCCCTCACTAACAAGTCTCTGCCCACCTCTGTGACCAGCCTCTGCATTGCAGCCACCACCAAGGGCTTCCTAAAGCAAAGCAGAGCTACTGCCTCCCTGCTTAAAATCATCCTCGGCAGTTCAACACACATTTCTCTAGCAAGGCACAGGTGACCCTTCCCCATCTGCACCATCTCTCCCCGGCCAGGCTGCTACCCAAACCCCATTTTTATGCCCAGAAATTTCTTCCCTGGTGCCGCCTTCACCGGCGCACTGCAGGCCAAGGCGACACATGCATGGCTCTTTGCTGCCCCCTGCTGGCGATTAGCGGGTGGTGAGCGGAAATCTACAAGCAGCTCAGGCTGAGCCTTCTTGATTTTATTCTGCACTGGTCTCTCCTGATGCAGTTTAGTTTAGTGGAAGGCTTTTGAAATGTAATCAGAATCCCAGAGGTGGGACCCCCACCACTCAGTGACTTCAGTGCCTTGGCTGACGTCTGTTAGAGGCAAATGACGCACGTCCAGAGGAGCCTGTGTCAGGGGCGCAGGCAGGCGGCTCTGATCCCAGCCCTGCCTCGGGCACATCTCCCGTCTTTGGAAATGTGGGATTAACTAATACTTATCGGGGAGCTTTCATGGCATTTGAGATAATGTTGGCCAATTAACTCAGGTTTCTTCTCCTTTTTACGTGTGGAGAGAACAGAGAATAAATGTTAAGCATGATCCCAAATGACAGGAAACAGTCCGCATTATAAAGTGTGGCCTCCTCAGATGCTTCGCGCTCCCCGGCTGTGCTCCTTCTCCCCTGGGGGGACGCTCCACCTTCAGAAATGGTTCACCTGTTCCTCCAGTGATGCCCACCTGTCACAGCAGAGCTGTGTTGGTGGGTGAGACGCTGCAGGGTTGAGACTCTATGGCTGTTTGGTGGGGAGGTCAATACCCCAGGATGCTGGGTCTCTGAGAGAAACAGGATAAAATTCTCCAGAGAGAAGAGCCCTGCACAGGCAGGAAGGGCAAGTAGGTGAGGCTACACTAGACCCTCCCCTGTTTTCAGGGTCCTCCTGGCCTGCAGCATCTGGGTGTCACCTCCTGGAGCTCCCCCCACCAACACCACCACCACGATGTTTCCTACACCCCCATCACACTGCCCAGGCCCGGATGAAATTCTGAAAAAATGACTTCACCCCCAGTGACGCATCGTCACCTTGGAATGAGAAGAAAATTGGCCAGGAGATGATCCAAGCATCCCCCACTGCAGGGCGCCTGCCTGCCCGGCTCTCATTTGCAGCTCTGAGATTGCTTCTCGGCACCTCTGCCACCCACACACCCCCTTCCCTGGGCCCGGGAGCTGATCCCGCTGACACCTGCAGGGGGGCCCAGCCCAGCTCCTCTGCTGTCCTCTCTGACTAGCTTCCCCTCTCCCCTCTGCAGTAGGAAAAGATGACAGTGCAACTGGTTTTTCCTCAGACAGGCAGTCGGGTCCTAGGAGACCTGGACTTATTTCTAAGCTGGGTTTCTGCCTCTCTCCTTCTTCTGGTCTAGAGGCTCTGAGTTGGGCAATGGCGTAGGGATCTCATGCCTTCCCTTTACTTCCCTGATCCTTGCCTGTGGGCTGTCTGGTCCTCTTCTCACAGACCCACGGCCATGGTCTTGCTCAGGCTCAGAGTCCCTACATCCCACTCAGCTGCCCACCCTGTACCCTCTCCCAGCCTCCACCTGCTACGGACAGAGCAGGATGCACCCGAGTGAGCGAGCCAGAGGTGTTTAGTTGGGTTTATGGCAACTTACTGCAGAAGACCCTGAATGAGGTCTTACTCCAGGACATCAAATATTGTTATTGTTTCTGTCATCATTGGTGTATTTGTTGTTATTCTTCTTCAAAGAATTGGAAAGTTTACTCATTTGCAAAATGAATGCAATTATAATTCCCTCAAAAGATTTTTGATCAGCATTTAATAAGTATTTATATGTATGTTTGTATATATAAGCACTTGGATGGTGAGTGCTTATTATTATAGTGATCATTATTGAAATGAGCCTACATGGTAGAAATCATTAACCCTATTTTGCATGTGATGAAAGAAAAATTATTCAATGAATACACACAGCAGAAAACAGTGGCCTGTGATGTGTGACCATCTCAGGCCCTTTCACTGTCTTCGTAGGCCAAAGGGTAGAGAGTCCAAGTTCAGGGGTAGAGACCCAGCCAGGCAGAGAGTCCAGACACCTTCCTGCCCCCAGACCACTGGCGCCAAGTCAGTGGCTCCCTGGGACTCAGGCTCTGCCCGGGAATGGAGAGGAGATAAATGGCAAACATGCGGCAGATTTTTAACGAATTCTCTGGAGAGACTTACATTTGAGATCTGCCCCCTTGTGCCACAGGCTCCTGGTTCTTATATGAGCTCTGATTGTCACTGTTTGATGACCACAGCATCCGCCTCTTTCCTCATCGGTGGGATGGGAGGGTAAAGGGATCCAGGGTGACAGGCTTGAGGCAGAGGGCTGGGAGGCCACACTGGTGTCCTACTGGATGTCTGACCCCCGGGAGGCCACACTGGTGTCCTATTAGATGTCTGACCCCTGAGGCAAGTTGTCTGGCAGCCCTCAGATGAGAAGCTTCGGCATGCATATGTTGTCACCCGGTCCAGCTGAGCAGCAGTCCCTTCCCAGCATAGCTCAAATTTCAGTTACCACAGCATGTGATCCTGCAAGGACGCTGGACTCAGACAGGCTGATGGATGGTGGTGGGATGTGGGGGGCCTTCTGCAGACGCCCCTCAGGCTGACGCCTGATGATGATGACAGGACCTGCTGTGGAGACCCCGGGGCTCCTCTTACCAGCTCTGTGACTCTAAGCAAATTGCTTAAACTCTCTGATCGTCAGTTTGCTTACCTAAAAAAATTAAAGGAAAGAGTACTTGTGATACTTGTATTTGGAGGTTGCTATGAATATTGATAAATTTGAAGAACTTTAGTGGAAAGTTAAAGCTAGCCCATGATTCAAGGGAAAAAAAAACAATCGCATTTCCCCCAGATCAATAATGTTGGGTATCTTTCCATGTGCTTATAGCTTATGTGGAGAAGTACTTGTTCAAGGTTTTTTCATATTTGAATTGGACCAATTTCTTATTACTGAGTTGTGGAATTTTTTATATATCATCGATAAGAGTCCTTTGCCAGAGAGAGGATCTGCCAATACTTTTCCCAGTCCGTGTTGCCTTTACGTTACCCGTCCTTCCATACACAAAGGACTAGTGTGGACTGACGTCCAGTCTACTGTTTCCTTCACTGTCTGTGCTTTGGGCGTCGTAACCAATAAATTGCTGCCAAGTCCAATGCTCTGAAAGAACATTGACTTCTGAAAGAAAACCCCATGTTTTCTTCTAAGAGTTTTGTAGTTTCAGCTCTGTGTGTGGGTCTTTGATCCATCGTGAGCTCATTTTGCATATGATGTAAGTTAAGGGTATAAATTTATTCTTTTGCACGTGCACAGTTAGTTTTTCTAGAAGCACTGTTGACAAGACAAGACTTTACCTGCTAAATAATCTTGGTGTCCTTGTTGGAAATAAGTGAATGGCGTCCGTGAGGCCTTACTGTTGGGGCCTTGTTCCAGGCCGTGGCCCGGGCTCTGTCTTCATGCCTGCCCTGTGTGTTCTGCTTACTTAGCTCTGTAGCCAGTTTTGAAGTCAGGAACTGTGAGTCCTCACACTTTGTTCTACTCTTTCCTACTTGCCCATTTCTTTTTTCTTGGTAAGTCTTGTTATTGAGTTATTAATGTTGTTAACCTTTTCAAATCGAACGTTGATTAAATTGACAGTATTGAATTTTTCTGTTATATTTCATTGGTTTCTGCTCTTATTTTTGTTATTCTCCCACTAAAAGTTTAATTTTGTTCATATTCTTGAGGTAGAAGCTTAGATAATTCATTTTAAACCTCATTTCTTGTGAACTATTGGCATTCGATGCTAGGCGATGGCTTCCAAGCATTACTTTAGCGGCATCCCAACATTTTGAAATATTGATTTTTTTATTGTTTACATAAAAGTATTTTCTAATCTTCCTTAGATTTATTCTTTGACCTATGGGTTATTCATAAGTGTATTGAATAATTTCCAAATCGTTAGAGCTTTTAAGATACATTATTATATTGATTTTAAATTTAATTTCATTGTGGTTAGCCAAATATCTTCTGTGTGATTCTCAATCCTGTGACTTCTATTGAGGTTTCTGTTTGTTTTGTTTTATTTTGGAGCCCAACGTTTGGTCAATTTTGGCAAATGCTCTATGTGAAGTTGAAAGGAAAATTTTTTCTGCATTTTTTAAAGCTTTATTTCATAACATCAATTAAGTCAAATTATTGACTGTGTTGCTCATATCATCTCTCTGTGCTCTGACTCACACTTCTCATTGTTTAACCAATTACTCAGCGACTGAGAAAAGGATATTAAAAATCCCATCACGATGATGGATTTGTCTATTTCTGTCTTTACTTCTATTGTCATTTACATCGGTCGAGGCTCACATCATATGTGCATGAATATTTTAATGAATCGACCTTTTATCATTATGAAATATTCCTCTTTATCTCTGGTAATATAATAGTCCTTATCTTGAAGTTTTCTTTCCTATATTAACAGAGCTCATTAGCACTCTTAGATTTAGTGACTGCATAGATACAGACTGTTCATCTCTTTGGATTTAAATAATTTTAATCAGCTTAGACTTAGATCTTGTTTTTTATACACTATTATAATGTTACATTTTGCATGGCGTGTTTATCCATTTACATTGAATGTCACTGCTGTGTTTAAGTTTAGACGCTCTACTGGTTAATCCCATCTGTTTTCTGTTTTTTCCTTTGTGTTTTTGATCATTTCTTGATATCACATTATATCTGCATTATGGGTTGAAGACACCCCCAACAGAACATAATTCAGTCCTGCCCCCCACTCCAGGGATGAAAGTATGCATGGACTCCTGTCTACTCTGAAGATTTCATTCCTTTGGTTCCTCCTGGCTTATTTGCATATGCAGATCTCTGATTTAAAAAAATTATAATAATTTTGTTTATTCAGCTTGTTCTTAGTCTTAAGGTTTGTAGCCACGGTCCCTTGAGACTTTCTATATCCTAGCTGGAAGCAGATGTGCTTAGAATGATCACATCCTAATCTTTCTTTACTTCCCTTAAATTCTAAAGTAGGATGGCTCTTTCTCTAACCAATAACCTAGAAAATTAATCTTGGTTATACTTCCAGACATTTAAAACATGAATAGTCTGAATTTATCATGTAGAACTTGCTTTGCTGAATCACCAGTAGCAGTATGTGTTAGAACTGGACAGACCCAAAGAGGTCATCACGATACCCAAACCTCCCCTCACATTTGAGAGTATAAAAGACCAGTTCCCAGAAGGCACACAGGACTGGCCAAGGTCACCCAGTAACTTAGTGACAGAGTCAGAACTTCCACTTCCCACACTTTGATCTTTCCACTTTTAAGCTCCTGACTCTTAGGGCTTCAGTTCCCTCACTGGTAAAATAAGCAACTTGGATTGGATAAACTGCTGGTCCCTTCCAGCAGCATGGATCTATTTTTTTTCCTTTCCTTGTGCCTGGTAAGCCTTTCAGGGAAGTCAAGGACACAGTCCATGTTACATCATCAGAGGACCTTTTCTATTTATGCTTAAAGGTTTCTCCTTTAGACCATGCCTAGATCACGATTCAGGTATGGGGGAGAAGAAATAAGGGCTTGTTGTTAAAAATAAATCAAAATCAAGGGTGACACCTGTGGCTCAAAGGAGTAGGGTGCCAGCCCCATATACCAGAGGTGGTGGGTTTAAACCCGGCCCTGTCCAAAAACTGCAAAAAAAAAAAAAATCAAAATCAAAATGATACACATTTTAAAAATGTTATTTGGATAAGATCCCAATGTGTTCATGCAAAATATTCTCCAGGTGTCAAGTATAGGAGAAATACTATAATTTCCTATGTATTTCATTTCCACAGATGACCACCACTAAGAGTTCCATTTACATTTCCCACAGTTTTTATGGGCTTGCCTTAGCCCTGTGGTTTCTTCTCTTCAATGGCTACTCCCTGATTCCCGCCCTGTGCTGGAGCACTGGTAGATACCAGGGCACGGCAATAACAAGACAGACGAGGTCTCCACTCTCACAGCTTTATCTTCCAGTGGTGGAGACAGACAAGAAACAAATAATGACCGAACCACAGCATCCCACTGGGAGGGGCGACAGGGTGGCAGGAGAGGAGGCTGCAGCAGAAAGCACGTGTCTCTCAGAAACTTAGGTCCAAGTGATGCAAAAGAATCAGACATGTAAACAAGTGAGCTGCGAGTGAGCTAGTAAGATATGCAAAGGCCTGAGAAGGACCGAGGTTGGCACAGTCAGCTCCCAGGAGAGAGACGGAGAGAAGGGGAGAGGGGTGAGCACCACAGAGAGGAAGGCGGGGGCCACGCCACGTAGAGCCCCCCTAAGTCCACTTCCACGTGTTCCAAGTGCAATGCCAAGTAGCGGGGGGTTTTAAGCAAAAGTTTCAGGGATGAATTTGTAATTTAAAATGTAATGAAATATAGACACATTTACACAGCATGCTTATACCAGCACAGAAATACTCATGCATGTACATTTTATCAGAGATACACTCCCTTATTATATTAGAAGAGGATTCTCTACACACGTTCTTCTGACGCATCTTCCAGTCAAAGCATCAGCCATCTTCATTTGTAGCCTGCAGTGACCGTACACAGTTCTCGACAGCATCACGCGATTTGTAATCATCTTCTCTTTGAAGAGGTGTGTCCATTCAGATGGTGCCTGTGTTTGTCTAAGTTCAGTTCGCTCACTTGTTAGTTATTCACTTCCTCGTCCAATTATTCAGCAGCTGGGGTTCCTCTGGAGCCTACCACATTCACAGAAATGTGAAAAAGAGAAAAAAATAAAAGAAAAGATAGTCAAATAAGGGTCCTTGCCCTCAAGAAGCAGCAGTGTGGGGAAAGGAGGCCAACTGCTATCACAAGCCCCATAGGTCCCATGAGGATGAGAGGGCAGTTTTCAGGCAGCCGCAGAGCTGTTGGGGGTGGGGAAGAGTTGAGCTCAGGACGGGGGGCTCAGGGGAGTGGTGCCTGACCCCACCAGGCATCAAGGAGGACAGGAGTGGTTGTGGGAAGGCAGAGGGGGACGTGCACAGATAGGCCCAACAGGTGTGGGAGGTGGCGGGCAGGAGGCAGCAGGCCTGAGACGGGCCTCGTCAGGAAGCACCAGAGAAGCCCACAGCCCAGGTGGTGGCACAGTGGGCTCCCACCTTGCTCTCCCCACAAACCTCCTCTGTCGTCACAGGTGCGCCCTCCCCACTCTGTGCCTCAGTGTTCACATCTCAATGCTCTCTCGTCCTGTGACTGTCAATAAAAAGTCTGACACTGTGACCGAGCTCCTGAGCTCTGAAATGCTGCCAAGTCTTTTTCCCGGCAGGCAATACAGAAACAATTAGTGTAATGAGAAATGTTGATCTCAGAGAGGGCATCTTCCACAAAATAAGGGGAAAAAATTCAATAACACTGTCATTATAGCTTCAAAGTAACAAGGAGGCAATTGGGGGCACATCCTGTTTGATAATTTGCAAGGCCTCCATAGCGCCACCTGGTGGGATTGGCTGTCTCCAGCCGAGGGAAGTTCACCTGGAAGTGAACCTTCTCTCCCAGGAGGTCAAGGCCAGCCCCTTCCTCTCCATACCAGTGAAGATCTGTTTGCTCTAGAAGATTTGAGGCTGGTGTGCAGTCCCACCCTAAGCTACAGGGGTGTCTAAGCCTGAAAGACTAATTCCATCCTTCTCACCATGTTGCTCAGCCTAGGCCAACAGGTGCCTGAAATTCTCCACACCGCCATGGGTGGTGTAGGAGATCCAGAGAAGCAGCCCCTCATTGTCTCTATTCCTGGTCTGCAGACTCAGAGCTTGCAAGTTGAACTGCTGCTACGGTTTCCCCACTGTGACAAAAGGCAACCCTGGAAGGGAGCAGACGTGGGGGAGGGACAGAGTGCCAGAGACAGATCTATTAACCCTGTCCTAAATCCCACCTCTTGTGTTGTCAAAGTCAGTTTGATTTGGAACTTTTGTTGCTCATAAAAAGATGTATCGTAAAATCTCTCAAGGAAGCAGAGCTGTGGATTGTGCCCTACATCCCTGTGGGAGCCTCTGCCTCTGGGCTCCATGACCCGGATGAGATCCTAATGCTCACTGGGGTCCTGAGCATTTTGGACCCCTGAAGACTACACATCTTTCACCCTCCCTCCAGGGTTTACCCACAACCATCTCTGGGTGCATTATTTTACTTATGCATTCAATCTAGCCCCCACCCTAAACTTGCCGAATGCCCTTGCTGGTCTTTATTTATGCTGTGTCCTTCTAGAACCTGAGATCCCCTGCCCCAAGGCAGTACACACCTGTCAGGAGCTCCTGGTGTGCCAGAGATTATGTTTGCTGGCCCATGATCCATACCCCAAGATTGCTTTTTCTCACCATCTTCTGCAGTCCCTGGTACAGAGGAGGTGGGCAGGGAGGTACATGGGAGGTTTTCTAGCACTGCCTGAAGGGGCCATTCCTGCCAGGCCAAGTCTCTGCACTTAACCCTTTCCATCCTTTCTGTGATACAGAACCCCCAGAACCATGGAGTCAAACCAAGAGTCTTGGCCAGAAGTGGCCTTTCTTCAGAGACTGGGAAGAAGGGACATCTCTTAAGTGGCTGAGTATAGGGCCCCCTGCTCTGTGACACCTTGGGGACTTGCCAAGTTATTATTATCTGTCACACTGGATTTAGGGAGAGAGACAGCAGACACATGCTTCTGGAGTTAAAGAAATGTGTCTGATTGATTTCAGGGGCATGGAGTGACTTTTAAAGAATGCATCACCAAGCCTTTGAAATAGATGTTTGTATACTTTTATGTCTCTGTATTGAAGTGATGGAGTCTGCTGCATTTCCCGGGACAGCTCTTATCAGCTGCCTGGAGGGATGGAGGTCGTGCTGAGAAGCAGGTTGCAACAATGAGATTCCACAGAACTGTGCTGCTAACTCTTGGGATTTAACCTCAGCTTTACCACTTGGGAGGGTAGATTCGCAGCATCTAAGTGTGAATTAGAAGGGAGCTTGTCTTCCCCACTCATCTTTCATACACATAGCCTTTGGAAACTGAATGACTGACCAGTTCCATGTGTGCCTTGCATTTTTCCTGGGCCACAGTGGAAGAGGTCTCAGTGTCAACTTATTTGTGACCCTGACTCCACCACATGTGTGGCTCAAGGCATCATGCTGAAACTCCAAATCTGTTTCCTGATCTTTACCTGGAGAATATAGAGTTGTCACAAGAATTAAAGAAAATGACTACAAAACAGTTAGCAGACCAGTACTCAGTATTGAACAAGTGTTTAGTAAATCTTCACTACAGTTTTCTTGATGAAATCAAACTCCACCCAGCATGGGGAATTACAAGCCTCACACCATGGGGCAGTGACATACTTGGAAGACCCACAGAAGCCAGCAGCCAAAGGCAGAAGGGCTACATATTCAGTCATCAGGAGATAGGAAGGTGGGTCAGGCCAACAGGGGGAGAGTCTACATTTGCTACCCCTGCTTGTCTGTGCACTGGAGGGGCCCTCAGGAGGCAGGACCAGGCCCAATTCCATGTGTCCAGGGCCCTGATGGGCACCCCCTGACTTCTCACAGAATCATACATGGGCAATGGTGCATCTGATGGGCGCCCCGCTGACTTCTCAACGGA
>CAUYQV010087812.1:0-26137 GCA_963574575.1 Galagoides demidoff | reverse complement strand
CCAAAGCAATATATAATTTTAATGCAATCCCCATTAAAGCTCCACTGTCATATTTTAAAGATCTTGAAAAAATAATACTTCATTTTATATGGAATCAGAAAAAACCTCGAATAGCCAAGACATTACTCAGGAATAAAAACAAAGTAGGAGGAATTATGTTACCAGACCTCAGACTATACTATAAAGCGCTGGCACAAAAACATAGAGGTAGGTGTATGGAACAGAATAGAGAATCAAGAGATGAATCCAGCCACTTATCATTATCTGATCCTTGACAAGCCAATTAAAAACATTGAGTGGGGAAAAGATTCCCTATTTAACAAATGGTGTTGGGCTAACTGGATGGCATCCTGTAGAAGACTGAAACTAGAACCACACCTTTCACCATAAACTAAGATAAACTCTCACTGGATTAAAGATTTAAACCTAAGACATGAAACTGTGAAAATACTAGAATAAAGCATAGGGAAAACACTTGAAGAAATTGGCTTGGGCGAAAATTTTATGAGGAGGACCCCTCAGGCAATTGAAGCAATGTCAAAAATACACTTTTGGGACTAAAAAGTTTCTGAACAGCCAAGAACACAGTAAATAAAGTGGGTAGACAGCCCTCAGAATGGGAGAAGATATTTGCTGGTTATGTCTCTGACAAAGGTTTAATAATCAGAATCCACAGAGAACTCAAACGTATTAGCAAGAAAAAAACAAGCAATCCCATTTCAGGGTGGGCAAGGGACTTGAAGAGAAATTTCTCTAAAGAAGATAGGCGCATGGCCTACAGATATATGAAAAAATGCTCTCCATCCTTAATCATCAGAGAAATGCAAATCAAAATGACTTTCAGGTACCACCTAACCCCAGTAAGATTAGCCTATATCACAAAATCCCCAAACCAGAGATATTGGCGTGGATGTGGAGAAAAGGGAACATGTCTACACTGCTGGTGGGAATGCAAATTAATTCATTTCTTTTGGAAAGACATCTGGAGAACACTGAGAGAGCTAAAAATAAACCTGACATTTGATCCTGCAATTCCTTTATTAGGTATATATCCAGAAGACCAAAAATCTCATTACAACAAAGATATTTGTATCAGAATGTTTATTGCAGCCCAATTCATAAATCCTAGGTCATCGAAGAAGCCTAAATGCCCATCAACCCATGAATTGATTAATAAGTTGTATATGTACACCATGGAATACTATGCAGCCCTAAAGAAAGATGGAGACTTTACCTCCTTCATGTTTGGATGGCATCTAATGGATGGCATTAGAAAATGTTCTCAGCAAAGTATCTCAAGAATGGAAGAAAAAGTATCCAATGTACACAGCCCTATTTTGAAACTAATTCATAACTTTTATAGGAGTGTCATAACCTAATTATAGCCTTAGAGTATGGGAAGGGGGTGGGAGAGGGGAGGTGAGGAGGGTAGATGAAGGGAGGGAGGGTGATTGGTGGGTCACCTATATGGTTTATCTTACAAGGGTACAAGTGAATCTTTCTAAAAGCAGAGTATGAATGTCTTAACTTAATGACTAAGAGAATGACATGAAGGTTGTGTTAACCAGTTTGATGAGAGTATTTCAAAATGTATATGAAAACAGCACACTGTACCTCATGATTGCATTAATGTACATAGTTATGCTATAAGAAAAAAAAGTAAAGGCAGCTATTGCCAGAAGGTCTTATCCTGAAGTTTGAAAAGTTGGACTGAAATGAACTCAGAACAGTTGAAATTGCAGAGTTGAACACAAGGAGTAGAAATCAAGGGGCACATCTCCCCACTGAGACAAGCTGCCAGGGTAAGAAAGACAACAGAGATCAGGTATGGAGCAACTAGACTGAAGGTGCCTGGCACCAAAGGGGACAGAAGACTCCTCCCCTAACCAGGAGGCCTGGCATGGGTTTTCTGCAAGTGTGAATGAGTAGGGAACAAAGGACCTCTTGGCTCATCCTACAGGAAAGAGCACGGTCCCAGTTCCCTTGCACTTGGTAAATTCCATCTCTGAGTCCTGATCCTGCCTGGTGCAAAAGTGAACAAATTTTCACTGTGTAGTCCTGAGCCCACAGCCCACCCTTCCCCTCCTCTGGTTGCCTGACAGCCTGCCCCTTGTAGAGGCTTTTGTTTTTGGCAAGATCCCTGACCTACTGCATTGTCTGGGTCATTGAGCCAAGTGTGTCCCACTCCCTGCTGTGAGAGGAAACAGTGGTGCCCAAGCACAAACTTTGGCCTGGTGCTATCTTTTCTGGCTCTCCCTCCTGCTGGGGTGGGACTTTTCCCTGCCTTCTGGAGAGGCCCTGCCTATAGTCTGTGCCTGGTGACCCCTGGTTCCTCTCCCAATAACAGAGAGAGACAAACCTAGCCTCAGGTGACCCACTCTAGGAAGATACAGGAACCAGATTCCTTCCTCAGCTGAGGGTAAAGGCTGCATTTTACCCAGTATGCAGCCACTAGAGGGAGGAGGAAAGATCATGTTTTTTTGTGAACTGGTTTGTGGAGTCTCCTCTTCCAGCCCCTAATTTGAGTTTGTTTGCATGAGGGGGGGGTTGGTGCCATGATAGGTGGGAACAGTGAGTCTATCTGCAAATTTCCCTGTTCTAGCTGTCACTGGTTTTGTGTGTGTGTGTATGTGTGTGGGGTACAGGTGTTTAAATCTTTTATAGGAGGAATTCCAGTGGAACACTGTGGAAGAGGACCAGATGACAATAAGACAGAATTAGTTTATGCTATCTAAGCAATACTGGCACTCAGCCCTGAAAGGGAGATGAATAAGGATGGGGGGAAGGGTCACAAGCACAAGTTCCAGCTTATTGTGAAGGGGTGGTTAGTTCCTGATCCTGGGGCCTCCAAATCAGACCATTTTTAGTTGCCAAATAGGTCTGTGGGGTACTCTCTAATGGTCCCCAATTAGATTACCTCTCAAGAACTATTTAGGGACAACATAACATTTTAGCTAAAAAGGTATCATTAATTTTTTTTTAAAAGTTGAAAATACTTATGGGAAGGAAATAGCAGAATTCTGGCAATATGAAAAATCAGAGCTGATCAACTCTCCCAAGAGATTACAAGAGATACAGAAAAAAATACCATCCAAAAAAAATTGTTGTAATGTCAGAAATAGAATTCAGAATATGGATGGTAAACAAGATGAATGGAATTGAGGAGAAGATGGAAATAAATCCAAAAAATAGTTCAAAAGTTATATCAAGAAATTAGTGAATTTAAAGATAAAGTCACCAAGAATCTGGACATAATGTGAAAAGACAAAAAGATGTCACCAAGGATCTGGACACAATGAGGAAAGATATAATAGGGCTTAAAGAAATGAAAGGGGCATTCAAGGAACTCAAAAGCACAGTAGAAAAACTTAGTAATAGGCCATTCTCATGACTGGGAAGAATCAACTTCATTAAAATGTCCATACTACCCAGAGTGATCTGTAGATTTATTGCAATCCCCATCAAAACACTAATGTTATACTTTGAAAAATTTGAAAAAACAGCTCTTCATTTCATGTGGAAACAGGAAAATCTCCAAGTAGCCAATACTATTTAAAAAAATTAAAACAAATCTGGAGGCATCACATTACCAGACTTCTGGTTATACTACAAATCTATTGTGACTGAAATAACATGGTACTGTCACAAAAATAGAGATATAGATCTATGGAATAGAATAGACAACCTAGGGATGAACCCAGCCACATATTGCCATCTCATCTTTTATAAACCTAACAAAAGCATGCAGTGAGGAAAAGAATTCCTATTTAATAAATGGTGCCAGGAGAACTGATTAGCCACATGTAGAGGACTGAAACTGGACCTGCACCTCTCAATATTGTCAACAATTGACTCTTGCAAGATAAAAGTAAATTAAATTTAAGCCCTAAAACAATAAAAATTTTAGAAGAGAGTTTGGGGAAAACATTTGACAAAATTGGCCTGGGAAAAGATTTTATGAAGAAGACCTTCTTGGCAATTTCAGCAACACCAAAAATAAATAAATGGGATATGATTGAGCTAAAAACAACTAAGAGTACCACAACTAAAGCAAATGGACCGCCTTCAGAATGGGAGAAGATATTTGCATGTTAAGAATCTGACAAAGCACTGATAACTAGGATCTACAGACAACTCTAATTAATCAAGAAGAAAAGAGCAAATGACCCCATTTATAAGTGAGAAAGGGACTTGAAGAGAAACTTCTCTGAAGATGATATACGCATGGCCAAAAAACACATGAAAAAATGCTCATCATCCCTAACTATAGGGAAAATGCAAATCTAAACCACTCTGAGATAACACCTAACTCCAGAGAGATTAGTCCACTTCACAAAGTACCGAATGTGCAGATGCTGGCATGCATGTGGAAAAGGAAACACTTTTGCACTACTGTTGAGATTGCAAACTAATACAACCTGTATGGAAAGAAGTATGGTGAATCCTCAAGGAACTAAAAGCCAACCTTCCATTTGATCCTGCAACCCCATTACTAGATATCTGCTCAGAGGAAACAAAATCATTTTACCACAAGGACATTTGTACCAGAATGTTTATTGCAGCTCAGTTTCCAATTACCAAGAGGTGGAATCAACCCAAGTGTCTATCAACTCATGAATGGATTAACAAACTGTGGTGTGTGTGTGTGTGTGTGTGGGGTGTATATAAAATATATATATCATGGAGTACTGTTCTGCCATAAGAAAAGATGGAGACTTTACATCTTTTGTATTTACTTGGATGGAGTTAAACACATTCTTCTTTGGGTGTTCAGTGTACTTAATACTAATATGAAACCAATATTAACAAGTGTACTTAATACTAATATGAAAAGTGTTCAGTGTACTTAATACTAATATGAAACCAATATTAACAACTACACACAAAAGAGAAAATACAGATAGTCTATCATGGGGGAGGGGAGAGGAAAAAGAAGGAAAGGAGCAGGAGGGAGGGTGATGGCGGAATCTCACCCAGTGTACACAATGTAAAGGTTTTCAGCATGTCCCCTGGATGAAGGGCTCAACTACAACTTATACTTTACCTTAGAAATGAGAACAGTGTTACCTGAAGATTTGCACCCTCATATTAATTTGAAATTTAAAAAAAGTGATCCATGTTACCCCTTAATATTTTATGTAAAACAAAGAAACAAAAACAAACATTGTAAAAAATGTTGGCATTATATAAAATATTTTTTAGAGAAATGAAAAAGCACACCAGTCAGATAGAAATTAGAATGTATTTCCATAAAGTAACATGGTGTGTACCTGCCTATAATATAACATGTAAGAAAACAAAACATTAGATTTTCCGAGGTTAACCAGAGGAGGATGAGACTGAGGAAGCAGGAATAAAGAATGTGGTAGCATATACCAAAGCTTCTAGCCATCATCACTAGATGAAGTTCACATTGTTGCAAAGGCCCAATTAAATCAAAACTCTCTAGCGGCCCTGAAGAACAACAAAGCTGTTTCTCATCCTGTCATCCCTGACCATCCTATCCATATCTAGCCTCGTCAGGACATTGTGGAGAGAACTCATCTTCACACAAGATAATGAATAATTTGTTCATGTAAATTAAATTTCCACACCCTACTGGGTCATAAAATGAAATTGTCAGCAGTCTAACACCGAGATTAAGAATGTGGACTCTAGAGTCAAAGTGCCCAAATTGTAAACCCAGTTCTGCCATTTGTTAGTTGTGTGCATTGTTACTTAAATTATCTACACCTATTAAATCTAACCTAGGTTATTGTGAGGATCAACTGGGTCCATACACATAAAATGCCTAGAACAATTCTCTGACAAATAGAAAGTGCAAAATAAAAATTGTCTATCAGTAATGTAGTTAGACAGACATCACCTTACACAATAGTGAGAATTTGAATAGTTATTTGAGGTTTAATTAAGAACATTATTAAAACACCTGACACATAGTTGGTGTTATCCATTAAATTATGTTCCTTCCAAATTTATATGTTGAAACTTTAATCCCTAGTATCAGAATATGACTGTCTTTGGAGATAGGACCTTTAAATAAGGTATTTATCTAAAATTGAATAGTAGGTTGGGGCCATAATACAGTGTGAGTGGTCTCCTTATAAGAAGGTGATATACTTGGCATGCAAGTGCTATGCATAGAGATCAGAGGCAGCAAGAGGACAGCCATCTGCAAGCCAAACAGGAAACCAACCCAACTTGTACCTTGACCTTGCAGGGGCAGCCCTAGCAAACTAATACATTTGGCACTCAACAAATGGCAGTTCTTATTTTTTAAGACTACTGGATTTGGAACCAGTTAGCATGGATTTGAATTCTGTTTTTTCACTTGTAAAGTATGATGCATAACCTGCATTATAGTTTTTTTGTGAAGATTAAATGAGTTAATGCATGCAAAGATCTTAGACTAGGAACTTAATTTTATTTTTTAATAAACCACCTCGTATCTGTTTGATTCTTCATTCTGACTGCATAAGTGATAGAATACCAGTAATTGATACATGCATAGTATTTTTAATCTACTGAAGACTTGTGTGTGCCTTTTATGTAATATATATGTTTCATGTAATATATTCTGCATATCGCAGAGTATACTTCCAAAAGTGCCTCTTTGGTTATTTTATTGCTCAAAAACTTATAGTGACTTCTCATTGACAATGAAATGATTTCTGTAATTATCTATTCTGGCATTCAAAGCCTTCAAAAATTTAGATTCTAATTACCTTTTCAACCTTATTGCCTATGTCTTTGCTCCCAACTTCAAATACTCTTACTTCTATTGCTTGTAAATATTTAAAATTAATTAGAAATATTTAAGTTAACTTACATGTATATTGACTTATCCTTTCCTGAACTTACTCTTTTATACTTTTGTTCATTTGTCCAGATATTTTCTTCTAACTTGCTATTCTTTCTATGGTTCCCTGTCCTATTAAAATAATATTCACTCATTAGATTTTAGTGCATCTTTTGAAGTCTTCCTTACACCTTACAAAAAAAAAAAACCTGAGTTTTTCTTGTACTTCCAAACTTTTTTTTTTCCAGGTTAGTGTGAGAGTACAAGTAACCAAGTAATAATATTTGAATTTGTTAGGTTGAGTCCCTCTTGTAGTTGTGTACCTCACCCAAAAGTTGTGCCATACACTCTGACATTGTGCCCATTAAGTGGGAGTACCTGAATGCCCTTTCCCTCCTCCTTTATGCCTCCTCTCCCCAAGTTGAATTTGGATTAGTTTTTCTCCTATGCGGGCATGAATTAAATTGCATACTGGCTTCCTATTAGTATTGAGTACATTGAATATTTGCTTTCCATTCTTGTGATGCTTTACTGAAGAATGTGTTTCATCCCCATCAGGTTAATACAAAAGATGTAAATTCACCATCTTTTTAATGGCCGAATAGTATTCCATTGTATACATATGCCACAATTTGTTAATCCATTCCTGACGTGATGAGCATTTTGGTTTTTTCCCCCCACTTCTACAGTTTTGTTGCTGTAATTATTCACTCTAAAGAGTTGTTGAATGGATAAATAAATGAATAGATAGATGCATGGAAAGATGGATAGATAAATGGAAGAATGGATGAACAGACACATAGGCACACATTACAATCACATTTGTATTTCCTAAAAACTTTACAGGAAAATTTTTCTTTGATAGGTACATTTGAGAAGCATGTAAAACTTCTGATTTGATATTAAAAATTGAATTGTATGCTTTTGAAATAAATTAATTGTAGCAAATGGTCTAATAATATTTTTAAATTTTCTTTCTATCTCTGTTTTCTAGTTAAATATGCTGACCAATAGTGATTTAGAAAATAGTATATTGTGTTATTACATGTCCTATTTCCTGAGTTGAAATTGAGAATTTATTTAAACAGTTTTCTACATTAAATTATTGAGATGGTTGTTAGTAATTACTAATATTTGTGAAACTGAATGAATATATAGTTACATAGGTGCCTTTATAGTAATTTTCTTATCTGACAGGGACAAAGGAAAAGTTAATCAGTGCCTGTGATGATTTTTGTCCTCCGGATGAAAAGACACTATGTAAATACAGAGTGCAGTTAAATAATATTGTCAAGTTTAAAAAGATTATATTATCAGCAGCTATAGATGGATGAAAAAAAAAAATTGCTCCAGAAAGGAGAGAATCTACAACATTACTTCTAACCCTGAGGAATGGTAATTAGCCTAAGCATTATAACCCAAGTTATCATGATGAGCATGTTTTCATTTGAATGAGACCATCATCTCACCCTCTAATACCCATTGGTGCCCTACTTAACTGTTTACTCACAATTAACCACTAGGTATTTCCTACTGATATCAGATACATTATTAAACTCAGGTTAAAGTATTTGACATAGCAGATCCAGCCCTTAGCCTGCATGACCTGGATTTCACTCTCAGAATTTAGTCCTCATCAGCCTACACCTATAGTTAACAAAAACTCCTGTGATGCCCCTCAATGATTGCTTTCCAACAACACCACAAGTAGGCAATACAGAATGCCATTATGTTTTTGTAATTGTTTTGAGATTTTGAATTAACATTTTTCTAAGCATCGGCTATATTCCAGCACTGGGCTGTATTTTATTAATTTGAAAAGCTCTCACTGGTGTTATATGAGGTATCTCTGTTATTGAATGTACCTTCCTCTATTATAGGTCTTATTTTACTTTATTGTAATCAGCATTTTAAATGTCTGCTTCCCCTATTAGAGGATAATCTCTGCAAGAACAGCAGCCTTGTCTCTCTTGTTCATTTCTGCATCCTTCTGACACAGCACAATGTTTGGCATATAGTAGGAGCCCAGTTAATATTATTGAAGAATGAAAAATCTATTTTCCTATTTAATCGTCTCATTAATACTTGTGGCCTTTCTGCACTTCAAAATGGCAAAGCTAATAGCCCTTAGGATTGTTGTGAAAATTAAAGATACTTCCATGTTAAGATGGCCTGTTGAAACTGTAACAACTATTTTTCTTTTCCAAGTAATTAATTACATGAGCAGAAAGTATTAATAGTTTAAACTAGTCCTTCCCCCCTCACACACATATTCACAACCAGCACCACCATTACTAGTTGGGGAAGGAAACACAATCCAATGCAATAATCTTAAAAAATGAGTGGCCAAAGAAAAATATAAAGTAACTAGTAGAATAGAGAGGTACAACACAGGGTGCTTCTAGTGGTATCCAACCCTTCTTTCCACTGCCCTGCCCACACTTTCCTCCTCATCTCTGTTAAAATTTAATTAGTAAGTTAACAGAAGCTTTAGAATTCTCACTAATATGACCAAATCTAGAGAGATCCCCAAATGAGTGGGTAGTATTATGTTATTCTTCTTATTACTAATGGCTACTATAAATAGATGCTGGGGTAAAGCAGCTGAAATGATGAAGTAAATAATGAGGCTGGCTTTCTTTGTTAAAAAGTGAGAGCCTAAGGAAACCACATGTAATATATAACATTACAATCAGGGAGAGTCAATCCTGGAAAAGAGTGTTTAATAAAATCTCAGAGAAGAGAGTGATCAGTTTTATTTCAGAGACTTCACATGTGTGTAGTTTAGTTTTCCTCTTGACCTTTTTATTGAAATATCCATACCTCAAACTATAAGGACAGAAATGGATGGCGTCAAGAAATCACTGACATCGTATTAGAGTGAAGGGAATTCTCAGGCAGAAATCCTTTTAATCCTATAAAGAAAAGAAGAGAAGAAAAGAGATAATCTCCAAAAATAGTGTGCCAAAAAGAAATTAAAGGTACAAAAAAGACAAAATTTTTAATATAAAATTAAGCATAACTCATGGACAGAAAATCACTTATGCAATATAGAATCAAGATTCTCAAACTAGAGTTTCTGGTTTACTTTTCTCCCATCTAGAGACTTACTATGATATGTTGCTCAGGTGCAGAATCATCTGGGGCATCAAATGAAAGTACATTGGGAAATATTGATGTCTGTAAAGTACTGCTAATTAAGCCCCCATAAACCTGTGATAGGGCTTCCTGTTTCTCCATGTCTTAACCATATTTCCACTATGGAAAAATAAAGGTATTAAGATAAAATTATGAGAATTAATATTAGACTAAATTAAAATGGTAAGGAAGATATCAGATAACTCAGAGGTTTCTACAATGAGTGTCTGGGTGGTGATGGAATTGAGAGGTTAGACTACACAAGGGAAGGAACAAGTTTCCTAATGGCAGGAATGAGTTTTGTATTGGGTATGTTAACAAGTATAACATTTGTGATACACCCAGATGGAAACATTTAGTAATATATTTTGGGAGCTAAGAAGAGAAGCTGTGATTGAGACAGAAATGGGAGTCAGGAATTTAAAGCTAGATGCTAAAGAAGCTATAGGGATGTTTAAGACCACCTCTGGGGTAGCCGCATAATATCTGCCCCAAGTCAATGTCAAAATGCTTTGAGTTCAAAAATAAAGAGAAGGCAGTAGCACGAGGGGAGACAGAACAGAGATAATGGGGAGGGCAGAAGTCAGTGGAGAAGAAGAAACTAAAAGTAATAACCAAGGAAAAGTATAACAAAACAGGACCATACATGTAAAAAACGGTTAACTTTGGAAAGAAAGAAGTAATTCTACCTCCCTTCTCTGAAGGGAGAAGAGATAAACTTGGGTTCAGAGTTTAATATATGTGTGAGCTTGAAGATAAAACCTGGAGAAGGAAAGATAAGGAAATTTGTGACTGCCATTTTCTTGATGAAATAGGTAGCAAGGTCATCTGTGGAGAATGAGTGGGCTGGGACAGAATCTCGGTGAGCATGATGAAGGTTTATAATAGCCGCTTTAGGGTGTAGGAAAAGTAGCTGACTAGAGATAACTAAAAGGATTGCTGGGCAGTGCTGAAAGCCAAGAAGAGCCTGGAAACCATAAATAACGTGTGCTTCTTTTACTCCATCATTACATGACAGCCCTTATTTCCTCCCCTGGCTGATTTCTTTCATTTCTAGTTTAATCATAAAGTCATATTCCAGTAAATTTAAAGGCTAGTTTAGGCAAGAAGAAAAACAAACCTTGTTTTTCAAATACCTGAGATAAATCCACCTGAGGTCTTATATTTTAATTAAAATTAATTGACACTCTTTCCTAATGAAAGTACCACATGTTCATCATTGGAAACTTGTAAAATAAAGTAGAAAGATAGGATAATATTTTAAATTAGAAATTATTGTTGATATTATCTTTCGTTTAGTAATTTCTCTAAACATAGTTTTATTTCTCAGCTTGCTTATTAATTGTGATTATGTTAATCATATAGAAACTGCTTTGTATCTAGCTCTTTTCAACTCCTTAAGATTTGCAATTCTTTCTTCCTTATCATAAAACAACTTACATTTATTGTAAACTTATGAAAATATAAAAAGGAAAAAGATAAAAATATAAATAATTCATAATACTGTTACCTAGAGACAATGACTCAACTGACTCCACTCTTTCATCTTTTGGTGAAAAATTTCATGTTATACTTCTGAAAACATTTTCTAGTAGCATTTTTAATGGTATTTGTTCTCATTTCTTGTTCATTAAGCTTAAACAACCTGGTCTATAATAACATTTTACTTGGAAATCTGCTAATCAGGGCAGTCACTACAAACAGCTCAGTCTTCCAAACTCAGTGGCAGAGATAAGGAATTAAGAACAGAATGTTAACTTAGATGAAACAAAAACTTGTATACTTTTCCTTATGTTGTCACAGAAGTATAAAATATCCTTACAAGCAACATGAGGCTTACTCTTATCATGAACTCAAAAATTATTCTTGGGGGATAGGGGCAAGATGGCAAACTAGAGGCAGCTTTTGTCAGAAACTCTAATATGGAAGGAGAAAAGTTGAGCTGAAGTGAACTCAGAGAAGTTGAAATTGGGGAGTTGAGCACAAGGAAGAGAAATCAAAGGGCACATCATCCCCACTGAGACAAGCTGCCAGACCAAGAAAGAAAAAAGATAACAGAGATCAGATACCAGCAACTAGATTGAAGGTGCCAGTTGCCAAGGGTACAGGAGACTCCTCCCCCAACTGGGAAGTCTGTTGCTGGCTTTCCCCAAATGAGCAGGGAACAAATTATCTCTCAGGTCACCCCATAGGAGAGAGCCACAAGGTCCCAGTTCTCTTGCACCTGGGAATTTCTATGTCTGAGTCCCCATCCTGCCTGGCACAAAAGTGAACAAATTTTCTCATTGCAGTCCTGATCCCATAGCCCACCCATCCTCCTCCCTAGTTGTCTGATGGACTGCCACCCTATAGGCAGGAGTGTTTGGCTAGTTCTCTGAGAAGCCTCTGTATTTTGTGGGGCACTTAACCAAGCAGTGCTCACCTGATGAGAGAGGAAACAGTGTCACCTCCAGTTTGATTTGTGGAGGTGTGGTCCCTCTTGGCTCTCCTTCTGCTAGAGGAGACCTTTCCCTAGCCATCTGGAGAGCTCTTGCCTGGTGTCTCTGCCCAGTGATCCTTGGTGACTCGTAGATTCCCTCTTTGCAATTTGGAGAGAGACAGGCATAGCCTTGGGTGACTGTCACTGGGAAAGTCTAGGGACTAGATCCCCTTCTTGGCTGTGAATGACTACTGTACTTTATCTAGTCCAAGCCAGGATTAGGGGGGCAGGGAGAAAGACTGTGGCATCTCTGAATGCCATGTTGTTCATGCCACCTGAGCAAGTTTGACTGGAACTCTCAGTTAGAACTGTCTATAGACTCTTGCTCTCCAGCTGCCACTGGCTGGGGCTGCAGGCTCACTAGTTATTTAACTTTGTGCAGGAAGGGTTTAGAGCAATGAGGGGCAGAATCAATGGGTCTGTCCACAGATTCCCCTTCTCCAGCTGTCATTGGCAGGGATCAAGGCTGCCACTGTTCAAATCTTTGTGGAGCAGATGATCTAATGAGATACTGTGGCTCCTTTAAATTGGGTAGAGGACAGGCTGATACCAGGACAGAATTAGGTTGTGTTATCTCAGCAAGCTCTCTGAGACTCTCACTATAGCCCTGAAAGGGAGATTCGTAAGGCTTTAGGAGAAGGTCCACAAGCACAGACTCTAGATCATCAGTGAAAGGGTAGTTAACTGCAATTCTTGAGGCCTGAAGATCTGGTCTCACCCTGTAAGTTTTAGTTGCCAAATAGGTCTGAACAGTGTTTCCTAAAGGTCTCTAATTAGATTATCTCTCAATAACTATTAGTGGCAACCTATCATTCCAATAAAAATAATATAATTAATATTAAAAAAAGTTGAAAATACTCATGGAGAAGAGCCAACAGAAGAATTCTGACAATATGAAAAATCAGAGCAGATCAACTTCCCTAAGAGATTACAAGAAAGATGCGACAGAAAATACCATCCACAGAGAAATTGCTGAAATGTCCAAAATAGAATTCAGAATATGGATGGCAACTAAGATGATTGGAATTGAGAAGATGGAAATAAATCCAAAATATAGTCCAAAATTTATCTCAAGAAATTAGTGAATTTGAAAACAAAGTCATTAAGGATATGGACATAATGAAGAAAGAGAGAGCAGAGCTTAAGGAATCAAGGAACCATTCAAAGAGCTTTGAACCACAATAGAGATTTTCAGTAATAGAGTAGAACATGAAGAAGAAAGAATTTCAGAAGTTGAAGACACGAATTTTGAATTATCCCATCATTTAAGGAGGCAGAAAAAATGACAATAAAACCGGAATATTCATTCTTCAAGAGAGTTATGGGATTATTCCAAAAGATCAAACATCTGAATTATAGGGATTCCTAAAGGAGAAGAGGATGATCCTAAAGGCACTGATGCTCTACTCCAAGACATCATAGTGGGGAATTTCATAAACATTGCCAGAGACACAGATATTCAGATAGTAGATAGTTTTGGAGCCCCAGCACGACTCAATCCAAACAAAGCACTTCCTAGATGCACTTTTCCAAAGTCAATAAGAAGGAGAAAACCCTGTAAGCACCCAGGTATAAGAAAAGTCTTACCTACAAGAGAAAAAACATCAGAATGATCACAGATCTTTCAGCTAACACTTTTCAAGCCAGAAGAAGATTGTCATAAGTCTTTAACTTTCTTAAACAAAACAATGTTCAGCCCAGGATCTTGTATCCTGCTAAACTGAGTTTCATCTGTGATGGAGAAATCAAATATTTTACTGACATGCAAATGTTGAGGAAATTTGCAATAACTAGACCAGCACCACAGGAAGTACTTAGACCTATTCTTCATAATGATCAGCAAAATAGTCCATCATCAGATTAAATCCATTCAGAAATTAAAGAACAAAGCCTAGGTTCCACAATAGTGTAAGGGATAAAAATAAGCTCTGAATCTCTGGAAAACAAGATAATGCAAACTCCCTCATATGTATTGATTCTTTCAATAAATGTGAATAGCTTGAATTCCCCTGTAAAGAGGTATAGGCTGGCTGATTGGAAACCTAATGTCTATTGTCACCAAAAAACATACCTAACCTCTAAAGATAAAAAAATCTCAGAGTGAAGAAATGGAAAATAATCTGAGCAAATGGAAATCAGAAAAAAATCAGAGGTTACAATGTTATTTGCAGATATAATTGGGTTTAAATTAACAAAAATAAGGAAAGACAAGAATGGACACTACATACTGGTTAAGGGAAGCATACAACTTGAAGAGATTTTAATAATTAACATTTACACACCCAGTCTAAATGATACTCAATACATGAAGCAAATCCTAAAGGATCTGAACAATATGATGTCTTCCTGCACTATAATAAGTGGAGATTATAACACCCCTTTGAAAGTACTGGAAAAATCCTCCAAAGAGAAACTAAACAAATAAATAATGCACTTACGACCTTAGAAAAAAATGGATTTAACAGCGATATATAGAACATTTCATCTTAACAAAACTGAATACATATTCTTCTCATCAGCACATGGATCATCCTCCAAAATTGATCATATGTTAGAACACAAATATAACCTCAACACATTCAAAAGAATAGAAATTATTCCTTGTATTTTCTCAGACCATCATGTAATAAAAGTGGAACTTGACAGCAACAGCAATTTTCATTTCCAAAGAAAGTCATGGAAACTAAACAACCTTACGCTGTACACAGCTGGGTCAAAGTCTTAACACAATAACTAAAAAAATGTGGTGAAGGTTATGTTAACCAGTTTCATGAAAGTATTTCAAATTGTATATAAAATCAGCACATTGTACCCCATAATTGCATTAATGTACACAGCTATGATTTAATAAAAAATTAAATGGAGATCATTAGTTTCTTGAACAAAATGATAATGAAGCCAAACGTTATTTCCCTGTGTTCTAGAGTCTTATTATGGTTTTTATTTGTTTGTTGTTTTTCTTTTTTTTTTAATCACTGCCGTCTTCTCATCTCTTCTTTCAGGAAAGGACCATCCTGATGCTGGGGATTGTTGCTTTTCCAAACTTGGAAATTATTATGGCATATTTGGTTATTTCTATGTCCTTGAAAATTTTAAATGGCTTTTGGCTACATCTAATAGTTTATACTTTATAGGCAACAAATTCTAACTTTGTTATTAAATTTAATAACAAAGCTTCTTTCTTGGCATTATATTGTCTTAACACACTCAATTCTGCTTTTCTTTCTTTCTTACCTTCCTTGACAGCCTATTCTTCAGTTTGCAGATTTGGAATGGTTGCTTGTCTGTTGCAGGAATGAGAATTCTGGAACACCCACTGGTGCTATGTGTTCTAGGTTCTCATAAGCTGCTGGGTAGAATGTGGTGTCTGCTTTTGTCACTGTTAAACCAGCTTGGCCCATTTGTTTAGTTGGCAGTTGGGACTTCAGAGATACCAACCATAGGACTAGCTGGAAAAAAATCTTAGAAGGTAATATGGTATAGTGAAAGGAGTAGTAACTGAATCCATGTTAAAACTTTAATTGTCATCTCTTATTTATGTATTTTGTATCTCTAGAATAAATATAACATGGTAGTTTAGAACTAATTTTCTAGATTTAGATTAATTGGGTTCAAATTCTGACATCAGCCTTTATAATCTGTGTCTAATAACATCTTTGGGACTCATTGTCCTTGTCTAGAAAACTGTCTCATAAGGCTGTTATGAATTTCAAATGAAACAATACCAATAAAGTGCTTAGAATAATAATTGGCTCATAATAACTAATAATTGTTAGTTACCACTGTAATTCTCCCTCTCTAGACTGCAAGTTTGAGAAGAATGGGTATTTTCTTTACTAGAAGGGTCAGTGCTTAATAAATATCCATCAAACCAATGAATGAATAAATGAATGGTTGTATTAATCAACTACTAGATTGCTCTGACTTAGGTTATATTATTTAATGTCTTTGAAAATGTGACCTGGGTATCTGGAATATAGTGTATAGCTTACAGGACCTTGGAGAGGATTGCTTGCAATAAGAATGTGAAGTAGGTACCAGAGTTTCAGAGGGAAGGCTTTTAAATCAAGCACAAATGATCTTGAATCTTATTCTGCCTCTAGATGTGATCTTAGACAAACTATTAGTCTTCTTTAAGCCTCAATTTCCTCATCTGCAAAATTGAGATCATAATTACTATATCAGAGGGTTGATATCATGAGACATGCCTGTTCTTTGAACACCATTCTCATAAAAATAGTTTAGCATTGGAGAATACTTTATATGCTTGAGATCACCATAATAATGTAAGTTATTGAATTTAAACAAAATAACATTAATTGAAAAAATTGCTGAGTTATAGTGCCAACATGTAGAAATCACAATGTTCACTAGAGATTGTCTTCCTATGAGGAAGTCCTATCTGTCTAATATGCTCTGATTGAATGCATTTTTAGGAAAGAGTTTGACTTTTTTATTAAGTAGACCATTCTCTTTTAAGTCTTCCACAGGAAGTTGGGTGTGGTGTCTCGTGCCTATAATCCTAGCACTCAGAGAAGCTGAGGCAGGTAGATTGCTTGAGCTAAGGAGTTTGAGACTAGCCTGAGCAAAAGCAAGTCCCCATATCTACTAAGGAAAAAAAGATAGCTGGGCATTGTGGTGGGCACCTGTAGTCCCAACTACTTGGGAGACTGAGGCAAGAGAACCCCGAGAGTATGAGGTTGCTGTGACCTATGACAATGTGGCACTCTACCCAGGGTGACAGAGTGAGACTCTGTCTCACAAAGAAAGAAAAATTCTCCCTTAGATAGCACCAAGTAAGAATCTAATTGTAACCAGAAAATTTATACAACACTGAAGGGAACCTGAGAATCAACTTTTTATTGAAAGAGAATAGTGTGATGCTATTTTGACAGGGAAAATTGTGATAAATCAAGTCTCATGGATAGAGTAATATGGTATCCTGGGAATTAATTTTTTAAAATTATTTTTATAAATTTTTAAAAATATTAAATACTTAAAAATAAAGATTTGTTCCATATACTCCAGATGCATATATTGTTTCTGACTTCCTAATAAGACAGAGATGCAGGACAATAAAATTATTTGAATTTTAAATGTCTAATGAGGATATCATTTTCATCCTGTGAAATAAAATGATTTTTTCCAGTTTTATTTGGAGAAACTTGTTTTCTTAGGTATTCAAAATGTTCTTTATGTAGAATCTAAGAACATGAGTGTCTCATAGTGACTACTTAGTGGATGGTTTAGAGAGGAAGAACATCCTGATCTCTGTATCTTCCAATATCCCTTAGATCTCATCTCTTAACTGCTATCCCTATATCTCTGTCTTGTCACTCCAATCTCTTTGCTGTCTTTCTAACTCACCAATAAACTTACTTCTACCGTAGGGCCTTTGTATTTGCTATTTATCATACATAAAGCTATATGCCTTCAAATATTATAAGGCTAACTCCCTTACCTTCTTTAGGTCCATAAATATCACTTTCTTGGAGAAGTCCTGTTTAGTCACCCCATTTAACATGCAATATCCCCAACCCCACTCAACTTCCCTATTTCCATTTCATGCTTAATGTTTTTCCATTTCACTTGCCAATATTTGATATAAGAGTTTTACTTATTTGTTTACTTTTGTCTCTCCACATATCTTAAAGATAAACTTAATAAAGGCAGAGATTTTTGTGTTTTGTTGATTGCTATATCCCTAGCATGTAGAACAGTACTTGACATATTTTAGGTACTTGCTAAATATGTGATGAATGAATGATGAATTACCAAGATTAAGACACAAAGCAGTTCTAATTTCCTGTGAGAAATTTCTGTTTCATAAACAAGGTAGTGACCTTAATGTCAAAGCAAATGTGGTTAGGTAGGTTGCTAAGATACCATGCTCCAAATACAGAGTTTCAGAAGACTCTTTTCTCTACAGTTGTAAATTAGTGTATTGGGTTAAATGACGTTTCCTCTAAATTCATGTCTACCCAGAACCCATGAATGTAACCTTACTTGGAAATAAGGTCTTTGCAGATGTATGTAGTCTAGTTAAAATCAGGTCATACTGGATTGGACTGGATCCTAATCCTAATGGTTGCTGTGTATAAGAAAGAAAGAAATGTGAATACAGACACATAGAGAGAAAGCCATTAGCAACAGCAGAGGAGATTAGTGACACATCTACAACTCAAGGAACCAGGATTGCTACCAACTATTAGAAACTGGGAATATTCAAGTAAGGGCACTCCCATAAAGAGCATGGCCATGCTGACATCCTGATTTTGAGCTTCTAACTTCTAGAACTGTGAGGAAATGCATTTTTATTGTGGTAAGCAACCAAGTTCGGGGAAATTTAAGGTAGTGCTAAGAAATTAATACACATAGAAATAGGGCTTATTCAATTTGTCATTAGTGTATAATGTTATGCAAAATTTTTTGAGGATCAGATAGTGTATTAGGCATTGGAATTGTAGTGATAAATGACCCAGTTTTCCAGGAGCTCATACCCTAGTGCAAGAGACTAAAAAAGTAAATAGAAAATTTATTGTAACTAATGTTATGAGAGAATTGAGCTCAGAGAGCACAGAAATGGAGTATATAATCTGGTCTGGTGGGGGGGGTGTCAGAAAGTGTTTTTCTGAAGGGGTAACTTTTAAATAAGCCAGATAGTGAAGGGCATAACATTGTAGACAGAGGAAAGCATGTGTGAAAGGACAGAAGCAAGAGATAATGTGGAATAATTTGGAAAGTGCTTGAGTTGAGGTCAGCTATAGTTGCCTGTGATAGAGTGGTTGTAACTAGAGTATGTTGCAATAGGGATCTGCTGTGATATCCAAATGAGACATAATAAGGAAAGTAGTGCAGGAAAATCTCTCAGAAGTAAACTGGTAGTTTAAAAGTGCCTGAGATTTCCAAAGTTATCTTGGCTCTGGTGCTTAACTGATTGATTTTGGACAAGGATAGAAAAGGAGGGAGACTTTCTTATAGAAAGATGTATCCTATTTTAAGGTGGAAGTCATTGCAAAAATTTGTAATTCATAATTTCACTTTTTAGCCATTGTGTGTGATTGAGCCTGTGTCTATGATTGAATGTGTATATGTGTGCTTGAGAGAGAGACCACATGCGTGAGAGAATCTGGGTAAGGAGGAGATCTGAAATATACCCATTTTAAGGCTATAAACTTTAAAGGATGGAGTGTTATCATTACACACTTTTGATTGGAATCTTGAGTCTGAATTCATACCTCAGTTCTATTCCTCATTTTTTTAAGCCTTTTAATTTTATCTTTTGGGGTCTTAGTCTCCTTCTTCAGGAGTTAATATTTGCTATATCAGTATCACAATATCATTGTCATAAATGAAATAAAATATTTAAGACTCTTATAAAGCACTGTACGAATATGAATTATTATAAGAGATGTTTCCCCATAAGAGGGTTTTTCAACTAGGTTACTGATTCTAAGATTCTGTGATTCAGAATACCTGATACTATTCAGATACCTACATAAATCAAATGCATTTGGTTCCTTTTCAAACATATTAATGTCATGAAAACTGACTTGAAGTCCTATAAGACCTTAAATAAATTGTGATAGGGAATCTATATAACTTTCATATGAATCTCTCATAGCTGCCCACAACATGGTGCAAAATTTCTGGCAAAATGTAGTTATTGGAGAAATACATAAATCAACAACAAAAAAGAAAAATTAATAATATTAATTTATCTTTGACCAGATGAGTTCTATGTCTAGCTATGACTAGCTAATTGCGTGTTATCACATTGACTTCCTTGCTGTTTTTTCAAAATTCTAATTACCTACCATTTTTACTTTCCTTTTAACTTCTAAATTATTTTTATATCATGATCTAATTGTCCTTCTCCTTCACAAGAGTCAAGTACTTTATGAGAGTAAAGTGCTCTTAAAAGACTCAGTGCTTTATAAGAGTCTTAAAGATAGGTACTGTATATATTTTAAGTCCTTGAAACCATAGAAGAGGGGAAAAACATTTTTCCTCCACCCCTAGGTTCATTCCCTGTAAATTAGACAAAAGGCATATTAATAAGAGAAAAACAAGTTTATTAACATATGCAGCAACATATACATGAGAAAATTCAGTGATACATAACTCAAAAGGGTAGTAAGAAGTTGGGATTATATAATATCTTCATAATAAGCTTATAAAGAATTGACAAGACAAAGGAAAAGAGGTTTAGAGTTTTGGGGAGTAGCAAACTATGGAAAGGTAAATAAATCAGGAAACAAGTGGAAAATAAGGGTTGTCTTAATAAGTTTTATTATGTAGGTTCTTCTGGCTCAGCTCTTGGCTAAGAGTCTAGAATTATCTTCTATGATTAAGAATCATCCTGCCTTCTGAGTAGAGAGGGTGAGGATTGAGAGTTTGTTTTTTGTTTGCTTTTGCTTAATTGCCTTCATCTCAAAATAACCTTTATGTCAAAGTGGGATATTTTGGGGTGGTATACTCTGAACTCCTTCAGCACATGAAATGTATTTTTAATATGTGGTCATTAAATGAAAGACTTGGAAGTATTTGAGAGAGATTTTCATAGGATTCCATGAACATTTTTGTTTTAAAATTAGTTTCGACAGTAGCCATCAGTAAACAATTAGTAAGCACTAATAATGTCATTATAAAGATTGAGCTAGTCTGTGATTTTTATATATACACAATGGACTTACAACATTAAACATGACCAAAAAAAAATCTAAAAATACACAAATGTTTCAGAGGTTTATATTATGACTGTTTACAGAAAATCAGGTTTGATTTATTCATTACTTCTAATACCATTCTTGGAATTTTTATTTTAGTTCCTTTCAAAAGCAATCACATTCTTAACTTGGTTTCTGGTATGAAAATAGGTCACTGTGATAGCTTTGTCAGAGTACAAGTGCATGGGGAATTGATATTTGGAGCTAGAGCTGACTTAGATAAGTTCTCATTGTACAAGTATTATAGAACAATTTGTCTTACCCATAAATCTCTGTATTTTTTTTTTTTTTTAGAGACAGTCAGTCTCACTCTATTGCCCTTGGTAGAGTGCTATGGCATTATAGCTCACAACAACCTCCAACTCTTGGGCTTAGGTGATTCTCTTGCCTCAGCCTCCGGAGTAGCTGGAACTACGGGAGCCCACCATGACACCTGGCTATTTTTTCTGTTGCAGTTTGGCCAGGGCTGGGGTTGAACCTGCCACCCTTGGTATATGGGACTAGCCAGCACCCCACCCACTGAGCTATAGGAAAGACAAGCAAGAGGAATTGAAAAACCTTAGCTACAAATCTCTTAGGAACTGAATATTTACTATAGAGCATTTAAGTGTCTTACATACACTTATTTTTAAAAAAGGAAGCTTTTTAATTCAAGAAGATATATATATATATATATAAAATAAAATCTTGAAAGTACGTTTATATAGATTTACAAAATACTGAGCTAAGCTTTGTCACTTGCAGCTAAGAAATCTTGGAGAGTAGGACAGAAAACTTTAAGATTAAGATGATATTCTGATGGGAGGGGGAAACAAATGTCACAAGAAGAGAAGTAGATAATTGTACAAGAGTATTTTAGGCTCAGGGAAAAGTATCAGACTTGTGTTAGGTGAAGAAATACAAGTCAGGTTTGTGAACTCAATGGGCCACAGTAGAGAATGTATATTGGTAGTGAGCAAGTAAGTATAGGGAGAGTTGGGTAAGAGTTGCATATTAGATTGAATAATTCAATCTTCTGCAGTTGAGAAATTTTGAGAGAATTTTGCAGGGTATGGTAGGGATTAGCTAACTGCTTTAGGAATATGGACTTTGAAATAATATGAAAAAAGGATTTGAATGACCAAGACTGCAGATAGTAAAAAAAGCCAGGAGACCATCTCAATAGTCAAGACCAGAGCTAAAAAGAAGTTGAGCTACAGAGCAAGGAGTAGGACTGGAAATGAGAAAACAGATGCTAGAGATGTGGAAGATGAGAAATCTCCATATTCAATATTATGAAGGTCACACTGGGACATGGGAATGAGCAGCATGGGCTGCGATACTTTTCTTGGTCTGCCCTGGAGTTTAGTACAGCCCTGGATTAAGCTAGGATAAGAAGATTCCGAAGGAGCAGGTGGGATGCAGAGCTTATCTTTTGTGCTTTGGGAATTGGGTTAGGCATAGGCATTTAAGAGGTAATATGAACTGAGGCCTGAGGCAATATGACTTGTCTCCTCTTCCATCCCTGCTCTTGGCTATTCTGGGGCTCCTTTTATGGCAGAACCTGAAGGTGCTCCAAGGACATCTGAAAATATATAAATATGTTTACTCTGAGGGATCCTTTGGAATCATTGTGCCAAATCCTAATATTTCTATACTTATCTATATGAATTTTTTCTTTCCTCCTTTGTTTATTTTCTTCCTTTGAATTCCTATAAAACATTAGCAAATATATAGACAAAAAAAATAAAGAAGGAAATTAAATCTTACTCTACATAATTATAGCAAAGCCTACCTACTTACATTTTGTAGAGAGGACAATAAGGAGTTTTTACTATGTTTTAGCAGGTTACTTGCTAATTTCATGCCTTGAAGACACAGTGGAACAAATGAGATAGTCTAGTGGGAGAGGTCTTTCATTTGATGAAATGTTCAACTTCCCTCCACGCTGTTAAGTAGAAAGAACACTGAGATGCTAGTCATCAGTTAGCTATGTGACCTTGAGAAGATCATTTAACTTAGTGCCTTAGTTGACTAGTGCTTAAATGTTTTAGGAAGGAAAAATAAGGAGATAATAAAGGTGAGAGTGCTTTGAAATTTTTTGAAAGCAGATGTAGAAATACAGAACATTGTTTTCTGTTGCTCTTACAGGCTTGATTGCTGCAATTTTTCAGGTTATATTGAATTATTCAACCAGAGACTTGTTTGTCCTCCCCTCTCTACACTTTTCCTGATATTAGTGGTTATTCTTCTGTAAATCAGTACAATCAGTTCTCAATGATCAGCAAATCAATTGTGAGAAAAGAGAGGTGGAACTCAGATGGAGGCAGGACTTTGGACTCAAAACCCATTTTTTTTCCATCTTTAGTTTCTCTTAAAGATTGTGTATGGGGATGGGGAGAGGAGGGAGAGAGATACAGAGGAGAGAGAGTGTGTGTATGTACACTCAGGACTATATAAACTGTAATCTGTTGATCTAGACCACTAATTAGTCAACCTTCCTACACTTTCCCCTATATCTCTTTATTTTCATCTTCATCCCTTTAACCAAGATTTTCTTCCAACTTTTCCACTTATTTTTTTGTTTTACATAAGATGATGATAGCAAAGTCCTGCAGATGTTGGTGTAGTAGAAATTATTAGGATTTCTTTTTTTTTTCTTATTCTCCATGCTTAAGAGAATCTTATTATTTTGAAGTGTTTTTGATGTTCTTCTTAATTCAATGCTCTCTTCCTGTGCTACCAAACAAACTCCTATGGTCTCAGGCCTAGCTGATCCCTCTGCCATGACTTTTGCTCCAGCAATCAGTTTCACATTTGGAAGTTGACTTTCTAGGCTTCTCAGAACCTTCCCTCTACACTTTATCTGCAGAGAGAATTATGACACTCTTAGGAAAAAAATTGCAGAAGACAGTAGCAAATGGAAGAACATACCATGCTTTTGTTTGGGAACAATCAACATTGTTAAAATGTCTATTATACCCAAAGCAATCTATAGATTCAATGCAATCCCCATTAAAATATCAACATCATATTTTGAAGAAATGGAAAAATAATAGTACTTTGTTTCATGCGGAACTAGAAAAACCCCTGTATAGCCAAGGCTATTTTTAGTAATAGAAACAAAGCTGGAGGCATCACCCTACCTGTCTTCAGGCTATATTACAAGTTCACAGTAATCAAAACAGCATTGTGTTAGCATAAAAATAGAGACATAGACATATGGAACAGAATAGAAAACCAAGAGATGAAGCCAGTCTCTACTTGTCATCTGATCTTTGATAAACCAAATGAAAGCATACAGTGGGGGAAAAGAATCCCTATTCAACAAATGGTGCTGGGAGAACTGGATAGCCACATGTAAAAGACTGAAACTGGACACACACACCTTATGCCACTTATAAAAATTGAATTAAGATGTACAAATTTTAAATCTAAGACATGAAATGATAAAAATATTGAAAGAAAGTGTGGGAAGAACTCTTGTTGATGTTGGACTGGGGACAGATTTTATGACAAAGACTTCAGAGGCCATTGCAATAAGAACAAAAACTAACAAATGGGACTTAGTTAAGCTGAAAAGCTTCTGCAGAGCTAAGGACACAAGTAAAGTAAAAAGACAATCTTTAGAATGAGAAAAGATATTTGCAGGGTATGAATCTGACAAAAGGGTTGATAACTAGAATCCACAGAGAGCTCA
Organism: Galagoides demidoff; assembly: GCA_963574575.1. NCBI lineage: Eukaryota > Metazoa > Chordata > Mammalia > Primates > Galagidae > Galagoides > Galagoides demidoff. The sequence goes on along the minus strand of CAUYQV010087812.1, from coordinate 1,313 downwards.
AGTTAATCAACAGCAACAAAAAAACATTCCCATCTATGACTGGGCAAGAAATATGAACAGAACCTTCATTGAGGAACATAGACTAATAGATAATAAACATTTGAAAAAATGCTCATTGTCCCTGATCATCAGAGAAATGCAAATCTAAACCACCCTGAGATATCACACCCAATTCCAGTGAGAATAGCCCACATCACAAAGTCTCAAACCTGCAGATGCTGGCATGGATGTGAAGAGAAGGGAACACTTTTACCTTGCTGGTGGGACTGCAAACTAATACAACTTTTTGGAAGGAAGTATGGAGAATCCTCAAAGAGCTCAAATCAGACCTCCGATTTGATCCTGCAATCCCATTACTAGATATCTACCCAGAAGGAAAAAAAAATCATTTTACCATAAGATCATTTGCACTAGACTGTTTATCGCAGCTCAATTTACAATCACTAAAATGTGGAAACAACCTAAATGCCCACCAACCCAGGAATGGATTAACAAGTGGTGGTATATGTATACCATGAAATACTATTCAATTATTAAAAAGATGGAGGCTTTACATCTTTTTTATTAACCTGGACAGACTTGGAACACATTATTCTTAGTAAAATATCACAAGAATGGAGAACAAGGAATTCAGTGTGCTCAATTCTAATATGAAGCCAGTAGGCAATCTAATACGTGCTCTCATAAAAGAAAAACTTAAGTCAATTCAAGATGGGGAACAGGGGATTGAGGGTGCAAGGATAGGGGAGGAGAGAGGATGATTAGGGATTACTATGTATGGTACACCTCTTGGGGCAGGACACAATTATAAGAGACAAATAAGAGGTAGTTTATCTAACAAATGCAATCAGTACAACCTGATTCGTTGGACCCTTAATGAACCTGAAACAACAACAACAACAACAAAAATCAATACAATTCTTTATGTGATACAAAAAGTAACTTTGATTGAAAATTTGTAGATAACATTACTCTAACTCTTTGCCAAGGATTGGAATCACTCCCTACATTTGGCACACTTTGCCTTTCAGCCATCACTCTCAATGAGCCCTAGAATAACTCTAAGGCTCCACATTCTAGTCAAAGCAGGTTTTCTTTTGTTTTTATTTTTTTATTTTTTTATTGAATGGTAACTATGTACATTAATGCACTTCTAGGGTACAATGTGGGATTTTCACATGCAATCCGAAATACTTCCATCAAACTGATCAACACAGCCTTCATGTCATTTTCTCAGTTATTGTTTTAAAATGTTCTGATTCTACTCTTAGAGAGTTTCACTTGTACCCCTGTAAGATAAACCTCAAAAATGG
>CAUYQV010087808.1:0-39911 GCA_963574575.1 Galagoides demidoff | reverse complement strand
AAATTTATATATTATACACATATGTAATATATATATCACGTGTGTGTATATACATATTGCAGTATATTACCTGGATACCAGGTAGTGCTGTGGTGTTAGGAGGCAGAGAATACTCACACTGGTTTCATTATACAAGATGGGAGCTGCAATAAACATTCTGGTGCAAATATCTTTGTTATAAAGTGATTTTTGGTCTTCTGAATATATACTTAGTAGAGGAATTGAAGAATCAAATGGCAGGTCTATTTTTAGATCCTTAAGTGATCTCTAAACATCCTTCCAAAAGGAACGTATTAGTTTGCATTCCCACCAGCAGTGCAGACGTGTTTCCTTTTCTCCACATCCACACCAACATCTATGGTTTTGGGATTTTGTGATGTGGACTGATCTTACTGGAGTTAGATGATATCTCAAAGTGGTTTTGATTTTCATTTCTCTGATGATTAAGAATGATGAGCATATTTTCATGTGTCTGTAGGCCGTGTGCCTATCTTCTTCAGAGAAGTTTCTCTTCAATTCCCTTGCCCACACAGAGATGGGGTCACTTGTTCTTTTTTGATAATACACTTGAGTTCTCTGTGGATTCTGGTCATTAAACCTTTGTTGGAAACATAACCTGCAAATTCTCCCATTCTGAGGGGTGTTTGCCTGCTTTACTTATTGTGTTCTCCACTGTGCAGAAGCTTTTTAGTTTGATCAGGTCTCAGTAGTGTATTTCTGATGCTGCTTCAATTGCCCAGGGGGTCCTCCTCATAAAATATTCACCCAGACCAATTTCTTCAAGTGTTTTCCCTGTACTTTCTTTAGTATTTCTATAGTTTCGTGTCTTAAGTTTAAATCTTTAATCCAGTGAGAGTCTATCTTAGTTAATGGTGAAAGATGTGGGTCCATTTCAGTCTTCTACAAGTCGCCAGCCAGTTCACCCAGCACCATTTGTTAAATAGGGTGTCTTTTCCCCCAGTGAATGTTTTTGATTGGCTTATTGAAGATCAAATAATGGTAAGTAGCTGGGTTCATCTCTTGGTTCTCTGTTCTGTTCCATACATCTACCTCTCTGCTTTTGTGCCAGTACTATGCTGTTTTAATCACTTTCAATTTATAGTATAGTCTAAGGTCTGGTAGCATGATTCCTCCTGATTTGTTTTTATTTCTGAGTAATATCTTGGCTATTCAAGGTTTTTTCTGATTCCGTATAAAATGAAGTATTATTTTTTCAAAGTATTTAAAGAATGACAGTGGTGCTTTAATAGGGATTTCATTCAAATTATATATAACTTTGGGTAGTATGGACATTTTAACAGTGTTGATTCTTCCCAGCCATGAGTATGGTATGTTTTTTCATTTGTTAACATCTTTAGCTATTTCTTTTTTTAGAGTTTCATAGTTCTCTTTATAGAAATCTTTTACATCCTTTGTTAGGTAAACTCTCAAATATTTCATCTTCTTTGACACTAATGTGAATGGACTAGTGTACTTGATTGTTTTTTAGGCTTGACTATTGTTGGTATATATAAAGGCTACAGATTTGTGAGTATTGATTTTGTAACCTGTGACGCTACTGTATTCCTTGATCACTTCTAAGAGTTTTGTAGTTGAAACCATTAGGGTTTTCCAAATATACAACCATATCTTCTCCAAAGAGTGAAAATTTGACCTCCTCTGACCCTATGTGGATACCCTTTATTGCCTTTTCTTGCATGATTGTGATGGCTAAGACTTTCATTACAATGTTAAAAAGTAGTGGAGATAATAGGCAACCTTGCCTTGTTCCTGATCTGAATGGAGATGATTTCAATTTAACTCCATTCAATATTATATTGACTGTGGGTTTGCTCTAGATGGCCTCTATCAGTTTCAGAAATATCCCATCTAAAAAAAAAAAGAAATATCCCTTCTATGCCTATTTTCTTAAGTATTCTGATCATGAAAGGATGCTGGATATTATTCAAAGCTTTTTGCACATCAATTGAGAGAATCATATGATCTTTCCTTTTTATTTTATTCATGTGACATACTATATATAGATTTGTGTATATTGAACAAGCCTTGAGACCCTGGGATAAAACCCACTTGGTTGTGGTATATAATTTTTTTGATATGTTGCTGGATTCTGTTTGATAGGATCTTACTAAATATTTTTGCATCAATATTCATTAGAGATATTGGTCTATGATTTTCTTTTCTTGTTAGGTCTTTTCCTAGTTTGGGGATTAAGGTGATGTTTGCTTCATAGAATGTTTGCTTTGTAGAATGTGTTGGGTAGTATTCCATCTTTATCCATATTTTGGAAAAGGTTAGGTAATATAGGTACTAGTTCCTCTTTAAGAAACTACCCATCAACCTACGAATGTATTAATAAATTGTGGTATGTACACCGTAGAATATTATGCAGCCTTAAGAAAGATGGAGACTTTATCTCTTTTATGTTTACATGGATAGAACTGGAACATATTTTTCTTAGCAAAGTATCTCCAGAATGGAAGAAAAAGTATCCAATGTACTCAGCCCTACTATGAAACCAATTTATAAACACCCACACATTTGAATGGTATAACCCAACTATAACCCAAGATGAAAGGGAAAGAGGAGGAGGAAGGAAAGGAAAGGGAAGAGGGAAGATGAGTGAAGGGAGGGTAATTGGTGGAACCACATGTATGGTGCATTTTACAAGGGTACATGTTGAATCTACTAAGTGTAGAATATGAATGTCTTAACACAATAACTAAGAAAATATGGTGAAAATTATGTTAACCAGTTTCATGAAAATATTTCAAATTGTATATAAACCCAGCACATTGTACTCCGTAATTGTATGAATATACACAGCTATGATATAATTAAAAAAAAATACATCTAAGGAAAAAAAAAACAGAGAAGAGTAACAGAAAAAGAAATATATATATATATATTATATACATAACATATATATATATATATATAAAAATTATGTGTGTGTGTATACATATTACAGTATATTACCTGGATACCAGGTAGTGCTATGGTGTTAGGAGGCAGAAAACATGCACGCTGGTTTCATTATACAAGATGGGGGCTGGAAGCCACTCTAGTTGCAGAGGAGACATAGTCCTATCTTCCTGACTTGTTTGCCTTCTATTAGAGCCTGGTCACTTTATCAGTATTTGGTCCCTGCTAGATTGGGGTCTTGAAGCTCTCACCAGATTTCTTAGGAGGAACGTCAAACAGTGGTACCTGGCAACAAAGTGGCCTTCCTGGGATGTGGGAGAATTTAGCTCACTCCAAGGATGATTGCCCAAGCTCAGCAGGTATACCAGAGCTGACAGTACACTAGGTCCCTGTGTTCCTACAGTGCTGCCACCTACAATGGCAGTTCTCTGATGGTAGCAGAACCAATGGGAGACCCACTCTACCCTCTATTCAATCCCACCCACAGGATGCTTCTTGAGCTCACTTGACCTTCCAAGGAAGCTTCAGAGAATAACTCAGTTTAAAATGATAAAAAACAAAAACAAAAACAAAAAAAAACCATTGCAGGATAGCCATAGTTCTCTGTGGGAGGACTGGCTGACTGGCATCTGTCTGTACCCAGCTACTTGCCTTTTGTGCAGGTCTTCCTGAGCTTCAAACCTCCTTATTGGCTCCTGGAGTCCTCTACTGTTCCACTGTGCTCCTGGAGTGAAGTTTCTGGTAGGTTCTCCTAGCCAGAGGTGGATAGAGTCTTCTCTCTTCTGTCTCAACATGACTGGTTGGTACGGAGATTTCTCTAGACTGCTATCTTCCTCAGGACACCCTTTGAATTAATTTTTTAAAAATATCATATAGAAAGAAGTTTTGAAGCATAAAAAAGTTCATTTTATTTCAAATTTCAAATATGACAAATTTGTAATCATTTAATTAAAGATAAAAACATTTTCCTCTTAAGAGTATAAACTTGATAAGCAAAGAATTTGATAAAACAGGAAAATTATTTTTAATTCTTTTGATCTGTTAACAGTGGATGTACTATATATATATAAAATCTCTATTCAAAATTCAGAAATCTAAAAAATTTTGAGATTGGGAGATTAAATTATCAAAGTTTTTAGTAAACTCATTTGGTGGTAAATGTACCATTTACTGACATAGGCTATGAATACTTTTAAAACTCAAACTCAACTACTTTGAATATTCATCATTTTGTTACAGAAATATTAAAGTACTTACGTATTTACTCATGGAATACTGACAGTTTTATACAATCTGTACTATATTGCTTTTTTTTTCAACTCTAAAATATCCTGAATTCCTAAAGGCATCAAGACTTTTAAATAAGCACTGTGAATCTGTTTAATCTATGCTTTTGGTTCAAAGTCATATTATAGTACTGAGCTATCTAGATGAAGAACCATTTAGGTAGAAGAAGACTATCCACGCAGTTCAGAACATTTCTAAATGTTACCTAGGTAATTAATTTAAGAAGAAAATTTTAAAGTCTATAGTAACTGATATTCTCTTACTTTTCTTATTAATCCATTGTTTTCCTTTGTTTCACTTATGTTATATTTCCTCCTTTTGTGCCTGGTAATTTTTATTTTGTTTAGACATAGTTTATTTTGTAAGTATAGTAAGAGACTTAGAGTATATCAGCTCTCTGTTGAGAGGTTTCATGCTTTCACCCAGAAAGCCTCAGAGGTAGCTAGGGATTAGGTTTACTCTGAGGCCTAGGGTGTTGCCCTTGAAAGACACCACATTAGAGAAGGGACAGGCTTTCTTGAAAGACTCTGAATTCTAATATTTTCCTCCCTATCAGTGAAATGAAGTTAAGTGTGCAGATTGGCTTCTTGGCTACATCATCCAGATGAGAAACACCTCTGGGGGAATAATGGCTCACAGTAGCCAACCCTAACTCTTTGGGATGTTTCTTTCTCTTAACTCATGCTTTTGTAATTCTTCACTGTCTTTTGGATAACTAACATATTCATGAATTTAACACACAATTCCATCTTTTTACATTTGTCTTTAAGGGACAGTTGTAGGATTTCCTAGTCTTCCAAATTAAAAATCAGATATTCTTATCTGCTATTGCCTGATTATATGAGAGTAAATGTAAAGATAATAACATTAAATTTTAGAGAGTCCAATTTACCAATTGCTTATGTTGAGTAATTTCATTTTGTTTTAGACAAAGTTTATATTGTACATTTTATCTCATATGTAAGGAGACATAGAGGCCCCTGTGAAAACTGTTTCTCATATACAAAATAATAGGGAATAAATGTCTGTTCTCTGTAAACACTGACCTCTACATGCATTCCCAGTGCCATTTCCTATGCATTTAAGTTTTTCTTATGTATACATCATTAAATTGCTAGACAGATAGAAGTAGATTAATATAGCTATTTAGATATATTTTTAAATATGTAGGTCTATGTCTGTTTAGAGGTAGATATAACTAAATCTATAGATATGCCCATATATATGTTTTAATGGGGTTAAATTATACACATAATTGTATAACTTGAATCACAGACGTAATATTTTTAAAAGTTACAATATTTCCTTTAAATCTGTTTTATCTCTGTGAAAAAGTAATTAAATGGGTGGAGTTTTTTTTAGATATTTTATGGATTGAGGAAATGATAATGTATTCGATGGTCCATATTTCAAAGGTATACTGAGTTCAGGTCCCAACTATTCTCTAACATATTAGCAGGACAGGGCCCTATTTATGTTCAGTGGATTGATGACTTTGAGAAATGTTTCCACTGTAAAATCCTCACACTCTTAGGAGGCACATTGAGCAGGAGCAATCACTGTGTTCCCTTAAGGGACTTCCTGAAGAATGTACATTGATACATGGAAAACAGCCCATAAAATAAATGCATGTCATACCTTTTAGTAATTGTAACTGAAGAAAATACAAACTGCTGTGGAGTATTTATATGGAAGGAAGTGGATAGAAATTCTAAATAATTTAGACCTGCTGTTTGATCCTGCAATTCCTCTACTAGGTATATATCCAAAAGACCAAAAATCACTTGGCAATAAGGACATTTGCACCAGATTGTTCATTGCAGCTCGATTCATAATTGCCAAGTCATGGAAGAAGCCCAAGTGCCCATTGACCCATGAATAGATTAATAAATTATGGTATATGTATACCATGGACTACTATGCAGCATTTAAAAAAGATGAAGACTTTGCCTCTTTTATGTTTACATGGATGGAGCTGAAAAATATTTTTCTTGGTAAAGTATCTCAGGAATGGAAAAAAAATATCCAATGTACTCAGTACTACTATGAAACCAATTTATAATCACTCACATTTTCATATGAGAGATGAATCACAACTACAGCCCAGGATGAAGGAGGGAAGGATAGAAGGATGGGAAGGGAGTGGGTGGTTCGATAGAGGAAGGGTAAATGGTGGGACCACACCTATGGAGCATATTGCAAGGGTACAACTCAAATCTATCAAGTATAGAACACAAAGGTCTTAACACTGTGATTAAGTAAATGAGGTGAAAGCTATGTTAATTAGTAGGTTGTAAGCACTCCAATTTGTACAAATAATCACCACATTGAATCCCACAAAGGCATAAATGTATTCATGATCTCTGTATATGACTTAATAAAAAAAAGAAAAGAAATTCTAAATAATTAAGTAGAGAATGAGAACCCAAGCAGTTAATGGTATTAAAGTGAAAGCTGCTTTCTTTGTGTCCATAAGTGTGATCTAAGAAATAAAATCACTGAATTATTAAAATTATATATATTAATGTATATATACATATGGAAAGTATGAGTTTGCAATTAATATTGCTTCCTAATAACATAATATGGAAGTGAGAGTGGCTTCATCTACCCAGACTTATTTTATGTTACAGATAAGCATTTTATATATTGCAGAACTATTAGGAGGTGACTTCTATAATTTCTTTCACATTTCCTACAGAGTGAACACAATCTCCAATCAGAAATGAGAGGATTGGGGAAAAAAATACAACTTTTTTTATACCATATTTCATTTTCTTTCCCAGAAGCCCCATCCAGTTTACCCTTGGACCTCATTGAAAACAGCTGGTAAGATAACCAGACCTAAACTTCTAGAGAGGTTGAGAAAGTTTATGACTAATACGAGGAAGAAGTGACCTCACTGGCTTAAATGTATTTAAAGTGTCATTAAGGATCATATGGAAAATCTTTATGCATAAAAGAAGGAATGCGGTAATAACTGTTGAGTAGGTAGCAAACATTACCTTATTTTAGGAAAGGAAAGACTGTTTGAAGTAAGTAGGACGTGAGGGAGGATTTTGTCCATGAAATAAATTATAGAAATCATAGAAAATTTTAACTCTAAATCACTTCCTCCCACTATACTATACTTTTTCTTCTTTTCTTTTTTGAAATAAGCCAATTAATTATAATTAACAGTATATATATGTTTCGTTACCCACATTTGCTAATATTTAGTTTACCATTCCATCTTGTATCTCCTGTCATTGTCTGATTTTTTCTTTATTTATGCAAAGTTCTATTGGTTGAAACTCCCTCAATTTTATTTGAGAAAATTATTTTTTGTTTCCATGCCTAACATATATATTTTTTTTCAAAGTAAGAATGCTAGATTAATAATTATTTTGTCTCAGCCCTTTCATTCTCTTCTAACTTCCTTATTGGTATTGAGAATTTATTTATCAGTCTGATTACAATGTATCATTGGGAAATCTATTATCTTCTCTGACTTATTTATTTTCTTCTCTTTGTTTTTGCTATTCCTCTATTCATATACATCAGAGTATGATGTATATGAAATATATTATTGCTTCTTGAGGTTCACTGTGATTTTTGAATCTGAGAATTTCCAAAATATTTATATTCATCTAATCTCAACTGGTGTGACTCTAACTTTACCACACTCTCCTTATTTTATCAACATGTGATTAGATCATGTTAGGCCATCTCATTTTCTCCTCCATATCCCTGAATTTATATGTCATATATTTCTTCTCTTTTCCTTACCCGTACTAATCTGTAATTTCTTACACTCTATCTTTTGTTTTGCTCTCTTTTTTGATATTTCTAATCTATGTTTTATGACACTTTAATTTATAATTTATTGTTATATTTTAATCTATATGAAATTTATTGTACTTTTTTTATATTTCTGATTAAGTATATTAGACATACTTACTATTGTGTAGCAGATAATTTTAGTGACCATGGCCTTGGCAGGTGTAATTCTAACGCCTTCATGTATAGCGGATTGCTTTCTCATGACTTTCATGGCTCTTTTCTCATGAGCTCACATTACTTGCACTCTAACAGTGCATATTTTTTTGAGACTTAGTTATAAGATATATTATTCCAGAGACAATTTGGTTTTGCTTCAGCCCAGTTCCTGAAAACAACTAAAAATCCATGACTACTTTAAATTAATCATCAGCCTGTTTATTTTAGAATTATAGGGCATCGTGCATTCTAGTCCCAAATCCTCATCAGCGTGGACTCCTCCTAGGAGTTGTAAGGACAGTATTTCATTTTTCTTTACTTTCATATGGGGCACAGTGTGAGAGAAGTGTCTCTCTCAGTAAAGCAGGGATTTTTGTATACTTGTTTTGTTTTGTGTGAGGCTTATCAACTGAAGGTAAGTTATGGTTTAGGAGTCTTTGAACCAAACTCACCCTGTGTCAGCCCTAGGCGTTGCCTCCCGCTTCCCTGATTCCGTGCTGGTGAACATGATGCTCTGCGATAATAACCAGGAATTAAGGGATGTCCTCAGGACAATGGCCAGATCCTTTACAAATCATTTCTCCAGATTTATGTTTTCACTGAACTTTTGGCCTTTCATTTCTCCTTTATTTAGATCTCAGTAGTACATTCAAAATACGACTCGTGTATTTCATCCAATTTGTTCTCAGAACTTTTGCAGCACCTCATTTAAGACTTCATTTAGCTCAAGAATATGAAGACAGACTGCCTATGTTTAAATTTAGTTCAAATACTTAGCAGCCGTAAGACCCTGAACAAACTCTATAACTTACATGGTCTCCAATTTCTTCCTCTATAAACGGGGTAGGGAATAATAGCGTCTGTATCAGGCTTTCACTGGGAAAATACATGAGTCAACTTATTTCAAATACGTACATCTCAGTATTTCTGGAATACTTGATATTCAACATTGTGTAAATAAAAAATACAGTTATTTTATCAATATAATAAAATGAGCAGATTTCAGAATCAAAATTAGAAAAAAAAAGCTGCTTGAATCAACATAAGAAGTGGAAATAATTCTCTAGAGATCAGGACAAGGATGATTTTAAATTGATCCCTTATGTAGAATCATTTGATTTCAGAGAAACACAGCCTATTTTAATCAGCAAATCTGGTGGAGAGTTGCCATAGAATAAAAGATCATAATTCCTCCTTTATCATCACAATCTGAAGACACAGAATTCTCATCTTTAAAGACATGGGGTGAAGCTTTCCAGTGGTAAGGATTTATCAAGACTCTTAAGGCTTTTCCAATTTTAGAATCAGAGCTCCTATATTATTATCCACAATGATTAAAGCAGTTTATGTATTATGTATTAACATTAAAAGGCTCAACTGCCACAGTAAATTTCCGAAAGGCCATTTGAAGAATTTTTGATAGCTTGATGCCCAAGCTTGGAAAAGATGCTCTTATCTGGAAAATTGTAACATGAATTATGTGTGTTAACGTAGAGGTAGGGTGATATGGGACCAATAGATTTCTCTAATTATCAATATGAGATTTCAAACAAGAGAAACATATTGTGTAGCACAAATCTTTAAAGCAACAGTTTATAAAAAACAAAGGAAGAAGGCTCAGTGCCTATGGCTCAAGCGGCTAAGGCGCCAGCCACGTACACCTGAGCTGGCGGGTTCGAATCCAGCCCTGACCCGCCAAACAACAATGATGGCTGCAAGCAAAAAATAGCTGAGCGTTATGGCAGGCGCCTGTGGTGCCAGCTGCTTGGGAGGCAGAGGCAGGAGACTCGCTTGAGCCCAGGAGTTGGAGGTTGCTGTGAGCTGTGATGCCATAGCACTCTACCCAGGGAGATAGCTTGAGGCTCTGTCTCAAAAAAAAAATAAAAAAAGGAAGAAGAAAACTTGTTTAATATTTTCCTTTTAGTAGTAATTTTGTGATTTTTGTTATTTAACAACCACACCTATCATTTAGCATTTACAAAATTTTAAATTGAAGAAAACTTCTCCTCTAGAAATTAAAATATAATAATCCTTTAATTAAGATTAACTTCAGATCAGTCATTAAGGAAATTCCACCCTTGAGTTTGGCACATGCTAAGTGCTTACTAAATAATTGTCAATAAACCTATAGATAAATTCTTATCAGTGAATCGAAGGGATAATTGTTCTGAACACTACACATTCATAAAATTTACGATATATCATATTTTTAATCTGTTAATTTCATTCTAAATAGTTTGATACTCGCATTTTACAAGATAAAGATTATATCTTTATATTTCTTGGGTATAAATCTCTTTTTGACCCTTCTTCATTTATTTATAATCTCAAACTGTTTATATCAGTTTCCAAATTTCAAAAATTTTGCAGGTTGTGATGTTGGAAGTTATCTTTTATTGAATCCTTATCCCCTTTATGCGTGGTGCTGACACACAATCCTTATGACTAAAACTCATTCCTTTTATTGCCCATTTCTTTAATGTGGCATTAATAAGTACATATTCCTCTTTACATTTTCTTCTTCTTTAACACTTCCATTGAATTTTTGACCAAATATTTTAAACTCTACTGAAGTTTCACATATTTCTTTCTTTCAACAACTTTCCAGAAGTGTCCATCTCAGCAACTTAATTAGATAAGCAACAGTATCTTCTGTCCTCATAAACTATCCAATCACCTATGTTTCCATTTTTTCCCCCCAAAGAAATTTTCACAGTGAAAGTCATTCTCATTTACAACATTAGGTCTACAAGTGGCAACAGATGCACTCACATGTAATGAAGCACAAGGCCCCAATTTGGCATTGCTAGTCAAGAGTTTCCTCTTATAGGAGATGTCACTTTTTGCACTCAACAAGCTATCTTGCTAAATTAGTCTTTGGTTGGCATTTATGTCTACTTGAAACTAGCTTGCCACTTCCTCAGCATGGCATCATGACAACCTAACAGATGGGCCTGAGGACAGGCGTGCCAGATGATCTGAATGACAACCTGGTTCAAGTATCATGGGATATGTTTTTCATTCAAAGAGAGAAATAATGACCCATACCAAATAAGAAATGAAAAGGTGAGCACCATTTAAGCTTTGGATATACTTTAAAATATTTTTTACGTCTATATCAAAATTTAAAAAAATTATGGACATATTTACACCTTTGTGTATGTCTGGGCGGATACCAGTGAAAGGAAAGGGAGGCCAAAGTCAGTATCCTGAGCCTGAGAATGACAGAGGATATTAAAGGCACCTTCTGTTTAGACGAAACATTGACATATCCAAAGGCAGCTGCCTGACCTCTCAATCAATGTTCTTCCCAAGTACATTATCTCAGCTACAAACCATTTTTTTGTCCTATTTCTTAGATAAGACTCATCTTCTGACTCCTGATTTACTCTACTCTACAGGGGGTTTGAAAAATCTCCCTTTATAGGAAAAATTGCATAGCAACAAATGTCTTTGAAAGTATTTGCCGTGAATGGGAGAGAAGATTGTGTGTGTGTAGACAAAGGTTGTCAACACATAGAGAATATTTTGTAAAATTTTGTAATGAGTATTCTGTAAGTAAAGGTACATTTGGCTTCAATTTCCCATTTTCCCCATTCACTTTTCAATATTCTCTGCTACCTAGGCCTTACATACTTCTGTCTCCTACTCTAAATTTTTACTCTTGTGATTACACCAATTTCTAAAAATCTTAATGTTTCATTACTAGTTTGGCTGTGTTTATTTTAATTTATTTCTATTATTATTTTCTTTTATTATTACAATTTCTTTTTGGCAGTGTTAAGTTCCCCCTTTAAACTGTGATGTGGTGGGCCATTGCATCCAACGTTTAACCAAATTATGTTACTAATATTTTGTTATATTTTTATCTCACTTTTTTCCTTTATGATTTAAACGTATTGTTTTTTTCTGTGAAGAAACCTCAGGTGTATGCATTTCCCATTCTTAGTAACATCATTTTAAAAAACTGTTTATAAAGTTTTTTGGGCAGCACCGTGGCTCAAAGGAGTAGGGCGCCGGCCCCATATGCCAGAGGTGGCAGGTTCAAACCTGACCCCAGCCAAAAAAAAAAAAGTGAGTGGATTAATGTTTGAAAGTGATATGGTTAAATCTGAGCATTTTTCTAAAACAATCATGTTTTCTCCTGAGGGGCAGGAGAATTTAAGGGTTCTATAATTTGGTTAGGTTTACCAAATATAGGTTAAAATATAAATTTGGGGCAATTAGACAATTTGGAATTAGACACATTTCCATTAAAACATGTCTTTGCATAACCTGATATACGATAGAAATGTTTCATTGCCCTGAATATTCTCAACATGGAAGTTTGATTCTTACTATACTTCCATAAAGTTTTATCATTTTAAAGTTATAAAAGAATTTACATTATAATTTAGTCTAGCATTTTATTTCTAAGATGCTAAGATTGGGTGCCATTTGTACGTATATAATCCCAATGCTTACCCCTAAGGGGTTACCCAAGCCTCTTCTTAAAGCTTATCAATAATTCTGCACACTTTTGGCAGATACTTTATTTTAAAATTGTATACACAGTTTATATTTATATAAATATCTCCATATGTATAAGTCAACTTCTATTGACTGAATTCCCAAATCATCTTGGAGTCTGTCAATGAATTATTGCTTGATAAATCACAATATTTTTATCTAAATGTCATTAGAAAAATTCTTTAAGTGGAAATTAAATAATTATATTAGCATCAATTTAAAGCATAATTGGCATTTGGAAAGCATGAAGGATGAATAGAATTAGTCAAATGTAGTCTAGCTATGTTGACCTCTTGACTCCATCTCTAGTACTAATTCCCTCTTTTTGTGAACTGCTGGGATCTTAGTGCATCAAATTTTCCTTGTGAATATGAATACTTTTTGCCTGAACAAACCTTCAAATTGTGTGTTAGAGCCTCAGTTTTCTCTGAATATCATGTTTAACCAGGAGACCATTACTTAAGGCATTGTCATTAACTCAACCCTGTGACAATACCTTTGTGCTAAATCAGGTTATTGCATTCACCAGCTGGGCCTCACTTCTGCAGTGTCAGGTTTTCTATTATTATTACCTTAAAAGATGATCATAGTTTGAAGTGGGGTGCTCATTTACACTAACACAACTCGAAGAGACTGATGAAGGTTCTAAAGGCAATGAATTTAAATATAAACCTGGTAAGCCGGTGGACTGGATATTCCTAAGTATGATGCTAATTTGCTTATTTTCTCCTTGTGAGTGAATCCATATTAGAGGTCAAGTTCTAATTAGAAGATTTCTTAGTGAATTTGGAGGCTGAGCACCAGCTGTTAGATGATGTTAACACCTACTGTCATCTGTATCCACTACTAGCATAGAGGGCCATATGCTCTTATTAGGGCATTCTCCACCCTACTCAGAGATTTAAGGGATTCTGCTTTATTTCTTTATCCCTTTCCAATCCTACCTTTGTTTCAGCATTATTAGCCTGTTTTAGCTTTTAGTAACTGTTTTAGCTTTTAGTAATTTTATTTGCAGCCATCCATAATAGTTTATGTAATCCTGTAATCCTGTGGGAGCTTAAGGGAGGATGCTTAGAATCCAGGAGTTCAAGAAAATACAATGACACCTTGTCTCTACAAAAAAAGCTATCCAGACATGGTGGTGGAGCTGTAAACCAAGCTACTCAAGAGGTTAAGGTAGAAGTATCCCTTGAGGTCGGGAGTTCTAGTTACAGAGAGCAATAATCATGGCACCATACTCCAGCCTGGGTGATGGAGTGCAACATTCTTTCTAATAATAATAATAATAATTCTTATTATTAAATTTAGACTTTCATCAGCACTTCAAGTAGAGAACTCTCTATATCATATAAGCATATGTATTTTATAGTTTTATCTCTCAAAGGGAAGGTCATCACCTTCTCTAGGTGTTTGAATAAGGAGAACTTTATTGGTGAAAATAACTTACTAAGAATGTAAAAAAGTAAATATTTTCTCAAATGTTTACAATTTTCCTACTTTGTCAGGATCTGTTTCAGACACCACGTGTCAGGGCCCGGGACTGGCCAGGTCTCAGGCCTGGCTTAGGTAGGTTCTGGACCACTAAGCTACCTTGCTCAGGAATAGTTTCTCTAAGGTGCTTGAAGGCTATCTCCTTTAGCTGGAGAGAGAGAGAGTCTTAGAGAGAGTAAAGCAGTCTTAGAACAGATAGATCCTAGTCTTTAGCAAAGCTCGGTAATCTTCAGCAGAGACGCCGCGCTGGCATTATGCAGGCAGAGGCAGAAGAGGAGACAGAGTCAGAGTAAATGAGTCCGTGATAGGAAGTGCATGCTCCCAGCTGCCTTCTCCTCCAGCCTAATATAAGGCTGATCTCGTGCTTCTCAACACCGCAGGTGTAGAGACTGCCAATTCACCAGTGCTCTCATCTCGCGAGCTCTCATGCTTGCTAGGAGAGCTAAATCTCTCTCCATGCCCTTTCCACCAAGGTGTTCCATTATTGAGCTATATATGGGTATTTCTTATAACTCTCACTCCTCGCCATAAGCTATATGGGCTGCTACACTACTTGTGTCACCTGAGGCTGAATTTTTAGCCTAAACCTTTAGTTCAGTACTTCCTCATAGTTCATCAAAGACTTAACTTTCCTCAGGTTCCACCTTTCTGGCTAGCTCACAGCAGGAGGCTAATTGCCTTGCCTAAACCCTGCAGCTCTTAGCAAGCAATCAAATTTTAAAAAACTGTTTATGTCTACCTTTCTTTGCCAATAAGTTAGTCTCCCATTTGTCCCTTGAGATACACATATCCTAGTAGATCACCATATGTTTATCATAAATTCATTTTTTATTGTCTACTCTTCCTATATCAGTTCTCCTCTACTTTCTTGAATCTTATTATTAGGGAAGTACCTAAGAAGCCTTTGGTTTTGGTTCCTAAACAATTTCCCAAAACCAGATACTACCTTTCACTCCTAATATCTATGGACTAACCACAAACATAAATTAATCTCTCTTTGATCACTTTCTGTCTTCTTTGACCGAGGAAAACCTTCTCTATCATATTGACACTGCTGACTTGTGTTCTCCTAGACAAGGAAAGCATTTTTACACACCCTTTGATTGGAACTTATCTATTTTATAAATGCTTTTGAGACCTGAGGATATCATCAATTCTTGGTGCCCACTGTGATACCCTGTCACCATGCAAATAAGAACAGCCTGGACACGAATTGAAGGTACATGCCTACAAGAGGTGGGCTTCCCATTTGTTCTCCAACAGGGTGGAGAAACCTCTTTCAGTCTTTTATGGAAGTCTCGAACCACAGAAGTAGGAGCCCATGTGCTAGAATCACATGTTTAAAAGTTGCTAAGTGCTCTTTCCACCCAGGCTCAACTCCTATCCTGTTGCCCTATGAATGTTACAAAGTATAATGCTTGCCCTACGGGTCTTAGCTCATTAACGCATGCAGCTGCTTGAGGGCTTGTCTCCGAGCTGCCAGCTAGGAGATTGTCTTGTTCCCAGCGCCTTCATCAAGAGCTGTTGGCTGCTTCTCTAAGTCTGGTGCTCAGTCTCCTACACTCAATACAAAAAAACAATTTATATATTCTTGCTAGTCATCATCTCTTCACTACAGACTAAGTATACAATACCCAGGAATTCCCTGCCATAATGAAGAAGTTTCTATCAATGCATTCTTTTCTTTCTTCTTCTTCTTCTTCTTCTTTTTTTTTTTTTTACTTTTACTATTTATCAGCTTTTCTTTATGGAATAAAAAAAGTGACAGCACTTCCAAAATTTATAAATGTGATCACTATTTTCCTCCTTCCTCATCCATGCAAATGAGCATTAGCAAACCTAGGTGAAAGAAAAATGCACTAACTTCCCACCAATAGAAAAAGGAAGACAGTAAGAGTTTTAGCATAACACTCCTGCATTTTCTGCTGTAAATATAACAGTACCTGTCTTAAGCTATCTCATTTAATGGCTCCCAAGAAAATAATAAGTTTATGAAACATAAAATCCGTGGGAATTATTAAAGGAAGGTAATATTTGAGTTAAATCCGGTAAGAAGTTGAAATTACATGTTATGCAACAATGGTAGTATCTGTTAAGAGTGTTTTAATCAATGATTTCTCTACAAATTGCCTTAGAATTTTGTCAATCATCTTTCTTGGTTCTTGTATCTTCTTAAAAAAGAAAGCAAAAACAATAAACAAAACTATACACATGCCTATACACACATAAAAATATATTTTTATAGTAAACCCTCCATTTTAAAGTTTATTTATAAATCAGATCTCATTGTTTAAGATAGCTGAAGTATCCAAGGTAAAATTCATATAAAATTTCTGTTGATATCAGAGCTCACAAATTTTTGTTTTTCAAAATTCCAGAAAGTAGAATCATGCCAAATATTGCAATTTTGCTACATGGTGTACAAATTAGTGATTTCCATCTAAGAACCTAAGAAGTGAGGGTGTGTCAATATTAATGATGCTAGAAGAAATTTCTTCCTTGCTTGATACCCCAAAGTACTGTACTTGTAGCTCTTTATTATTTTACCTTCTGTGACAATAATGTACCAATATCATTTCCTCTATTAGATTTCATGTTTATTGAATATAGAGAATGCATTAAATACAAATTGATGTTACCTATCACTTTGTAGTACCTTACACTTGGAAAGAGTGTAATAAATATTTATTGTGCAAATGTCTAAGAAGCAATAAACTAGGATCACCTCTATCTTCAGGTAAGACAAAGCATGGTGTGGATTATAAAGTGGCATACCAACCTTTAACACATAAAACTGAATATTCTCAAAATTCCCTTAAATTATAAGTAATATATAGATTGGTCAAATGAGAAATAGAATATATATGTGTGAGCTAATTAGTAATATATTTCTCTCTATATATATGTATTTTTTTCGCTCACGTATTTTACATAATGTTACAGAAATATGTCCAAACAGATACTTTAACTTTGAACAACTGGTCTAAACCTTTGTCAATTGTGTATCTAGCTCACATCCTGCCGTGACACCTTAAAAATGAAGTACAGAAAGGGAGGATTGGTTTAGAGTAACCATTTGGAGGGAGCATCACAGAACAAAAAACAATAATAAAATAAAACAGAAGTCTTCAAACAAATTTTTAGTTCTCAAGCTAATGTTTCTGGCAGATTACATCCTGGATGGGATGGATCTGAGTTCCTGTCATGCAGATAAAGCAAAGAAAAATATTTAAGCAGACTTTCTGAGTTTAATATGTGGGAGCTACAGAGTGTTCATATAGTCCTTTAGGTTTTTAGAGTGAGCCAGCTAAGAATGTGTGAAAATAAAGAAAACCCGAGACTTGGCAATATTTGAAGGTTTCTGATGCTTGTTAGCCTGATCTTCAGAGGTGTGTGCTGTGATCCAAACTTAAACTGCTCCAGGTGGCTGCCCTGGGTAAAAGTGGTGCATGATTGAAACTGATTGAGCATAAATTAACAGAGGAATATTGAAAAAAAACCTCTAATATTTTGTTTCATTGAGCAAGAATTTAAGCAACTCTATGAAGCCTTAAATTTCCATATTTTTTTTGAGCTGTTATTAACTACTTTTCTTTGATATCACTCGGACGAATATTACTCTTGGAGAAAAATCATTAATGCACAATTGACTTTCTTTAAAATACATTCTGTATCTATTACTTTGTCGGTAATAAGAAAAATATCTACACATTGTTGAATGGATTTTTTCCCAGAGAAAGTGTTAGAATATAGGGAGCCAGAAAACCAAAGTGAAGAAGCTTTAGACTGCTCAATGGTTAGCCTTGTGTATGGCCTAGTTATATGAAGAATTAAAATTTATAATAATGAGAAGGAAAAGTAAGGAATAAAAGGGAGATGGCCAGAAACAATAAATAATATAATTCTTCCACTAGAGAAAAATGTGTAATCAATTAGGGAGCCTTGAAAAAAGTAGTGAGAGAGTTCTATGAACAAATGGTCTGTTTGTGTATCTTTTAGCAAAGAATATGCCCCTGTTAGGGGGTCATATATCTCTTTTGAAACCAAATCATACCTGAATAAAGAAAGTATTGTTGAAAATTAACTCACAAAAATTTGTCATAGATAAGATACCATTTCAAACATAGAAAAAACAGTTACTAGTGTCTCCTAGAAAGTGGTCGCAGCAGGTATGGAGTGGGATGAGTAACCAGAAAAGCCAACCAGGAAACAGAAGACAGGTGGGGTTCAGGACTCCCTGAAAATCTAATAGAAAATCTCTTTCACATTATGCAGGTGGAACTCTTTGTGCCAGAGATCTCAGTTACAAAAGTAATTGCCCTAGTTGGTGAAGAGTAACATTCCAAAAATAGAATGTATGAGTTTTAAGCTCTGTTGGATTTTCCAAGTAAATGGCTTTGCCTCAGGGTCTCACATCTGCCAATGGTGGATCAACAAGATCAAGGGCAAAAAAGAGGGAAGTGTGTCAGAGAAGGGAATGATTCACTGACCTTTCTGATGGAGTTAGCCCCCTCAAGAAAACCCACCATACATGAATTTAAAAAATAGGCTCTATGCTTTAACCTAGTGCCTGTACTAGGTGCAGAATATATATAATTTTTCGTGATTTTAGAGAAATTTGAGTGTAATATTCATTTTATTTTATATTTTTGCCTTGAAGGCAAAATATGTTTCTCTTAGATAAATCCTAATTTTGAAAATAATTTGTAATTTTATTCATAAAAAATCCAATATTAAGAAACTGTAGAGTTTAAAAATATAACTGTCAATTTGGGGAAGTCACCTCCAGATGAATGATTGGCTCTCTTTAATTGGAAACAGAAAATTCCATTGTTAAAATTATGGGATATTGTGCACGTGTTTGGTTTCTGTGTCTCCTGCCTCAGCTGTGTTTGCACACACTCATGATTTCTCACTCCCTGCACTGGGCTAAAATGGAACTGTGATTTCAACAGTAAAAATTTACAAACGTAAATGATTATTATAATCAGAAGATTATTTTACTGGAAAAAAAGGACTTTAAATAATTACATTAAAGTTTATATATTGATTAACTATATTTAATTAACTTTTTATATAATCATGACTTTTTCCTCCTGGGGTAATTTCATTTTGCATTTGCCACATCATTTCTTGACTTTTGAGATTTGCTGCTGCTGTTACAATTATTATTATTTTTTTATGGCTGGTTTTGTATTTCGAGAGTAATATCCCTGCCTTATGGTTATCATTTTTCTTTCATTTCAAAAACAGAATGCATTGATCTGTAGACCTAGAAGTTAACCAGCTAGGAATATTAAACATAGATTTGATATTTCTTACTAGTTAGGTAAACACCTTGAAACTTCTTAGAATGTAGCATAAGGCTTAAAGAACAGCAGACTAGACAACTGTCTCCCTTCTTTAAGAATAATAGCCTTAAATAAAGAACATTAAGAGGAATATTACGTTATTTTAAATTTAAAATCAAAGGGGAAAATAGTGTCAATAATTTTAACAAAAATGTATTTATACCTCTGTGATTTTCTTACCTAAACATCTCAATTAAAATGATAAACTGATTTTATAGTTGGTGACTTTCAATGTGTATATACTTTTGTGTGTGAAAGCAGGTGACACTTTCATATAAATAAATTTGTGTTTTATCTCAGAGTGACCGAGTTCTGTTATTATAGACTGCTATGTTATTGCATGCAAAAAAATTGAAGAGCTGGGCAGTGTCTGTGACTCAAAGGAATAGGGCACCAGCCTCATATGCCAGAGGTGGCAGGTTCAAACCCAGCCCCAGCCAAAAATGGCAAAAAGGAAAAAAAAATGAAAAGCTGCTAGAAAACAAATTAAAGATTTTAACTTTGTCTTATGTAAAGAAGTATATAGGCTCGGTGCCTGTGGCTCAAGCGGCTAAGGCACTAGCCACATACACCCAAGGTGGCGGGTTCGAATCCCCAGTGCGGCCAGCCAAACAACAATGATGGCTGCAACCAAAAAATGGCCGGGCGTTGTGGCGGGTGCCTGTGGTCCCAGCTACTTGGGAGGCGGAGGCAGGAGACTCGCTTGAGCCAAGGAGTTGGAGGTTGCTATGAGCTGTGATGCCATGGCACTCTACCCAGGGGGATAACTTGAGGCTCCATCTCAAAAAAAAAAAAAAAAAAAAGAAGTATATAACCAAAATGTCTGCAAAAAACAATGTGTATAAATAATCTGAATGTTGTGAATATTCATATAACTAAGCACATTATCACTCACACATATTGTGTCTTAAAAAAAAGAAGTATTGTTAGTATTCTTTAATATGATTTAGGAACAATTCAGTTTACATACCCTTGATCTTTTGATAGCAGATTCCAAGTTTCTTCAGTTAATTACCAGCAAAAGAAAAACAAGCACTTTTATCATAGTAATATTTCACCAAATTGAAAGGAAGTTGAATTTTCTCTTCATAGGAAGGGGAGCAACAGAAAAAAGAAATGATGTGATGCCATAGTGATACCGGACAGGTGGCGCCCCAGCCAGCTTAGCCAAGCAGGGCTGGATGACCAGCTGCCTACATCAGTGTTGGTGGTGGCAGCCGGCAGAGAAACCAGTAGGCTGGTAGGCAAGCGGGGG
The DNA here is from genome assembly GCA_963574575.1 of Galagoides demidoff. Lineage (NCBI taxonomy): Eukaryota > Metazoa > Chordata > Mammalia > Primates > Galagidae > Galagoides > Galagoides demidoff. The sequence continues at coordinate 19,115 of CAUYQV010087808.1, read as the reverse complement.
AGCTTGGCTCCCCCACCGGAGACTCCAATAGGGACCTGACACAAACAGGGAAGACTGGCACCTCCTCTTCCTCCAGTGCATCCCTGATTGGTCCATTTTCAAAACCTGCTCCTAGTTGGTCTATTTTCAGGACCCTAAAGCTTATTGGACAAGTACCCCTATATAAGCCCCTGAGCAGTGAACCTAAGCCAGACCAGAGAGAGAGAGTGTGCAAAATAGAGAGAGCGCAAAAGCAAGCACAGAAGAGCAAGAGCTATAACACTTATATCCTACTCTGCAAGGAGGTTTGGCTCTTTATAAGAGCTGTAACACATGTATCCTGCTCAGCAAGGAGGTTTGGCTCTTTGTAAGAGCTGTGACACTTGTATCCTGTTCTGTAAGGAGGTTTGTCTCTTTGTGAGAGCTGTAATACCTGTTAAATAAAACCTAACTACTGATGATCATGTGGTCCGTTGATTCATTCATCCAATCATCAAGATAAGAGCCTAGAAATCCAGTATCAAAAGTCCAATATCAATAGGAAGTCCTCTACACAGACATTTTATCAGAGTCTCCATCCTCTGTCATCATCATCTCTCCCTGTAATCTTTAAATTCACTCCTAAAACTCAGGCTTCTTTTTTAGGCTTTTCTATTCTTGCTTATTACCTTTTACTGCATATATGTGGCAATAAATTGACCATATTTATGTCATCAATTTATAATGAATTATTATATTCATATCTAGTTGTCCTAAAACTGAATAACTTAAAGATTTCTCCCATTGCATAGTTGTTTATTTTTAGCAATCTTCCTAAATTTAAGAAATGTTCTAGACTCGACGCCTGTGGTTCAATCGGCTAAGGTGCCAGCCACATACACCTAAGGTGGCGGGTTCGAATCCCCAGCCTGGCCTGCCAAACAACAATGATGGCTGCAACCAAAAAATGGCCGGGTGTTGTGGCAGGCGCCTGTGGTCCCAGCTACTTGGGAGGTGGAGGCAAGAGACTCGCTTGAGCCCAGGAGTTGGAGGTTGCTATGAGCTGTGATGCCATGGCACTCTACCCAGGAGGATAGCTTGAGGCTCCGTCTCAAAAAAAATAAAAAAATAAAAATAAAATGTTCTATAAATTGTAGTTTGATAAACCTATGCTCCAGATGCTGGTATGTATGCCATTTTTTAAATTAATTCTGAGTCCACCTCTTAAAATATTTTGTCTTACCCTTTCTTATGAAACCGAAATGAAATATAAGTACATACAAAAAATATAAAAACTATATGCAGGGCAGCGCTTGTGGCTCAAAGGAGTAGGGCACCGGCCCCATATGCCGGAGGCTGGAGGTGTCTAGTTCAAACCCAGCCCCAGCTAAAAACTGTAAAAAAAAACTATGTGAAATTTAAAGCACAACAGTAACTTGGACATGTACTGCCTAATATAACCTATGGCAAGAACCTAATCATATCTTAGAAGGGCTCACCCCTTTCCCTCTCAAAGAAGAAATACTATTTGAATTTTATATTAATTATTCTCTTGGTTTTACTTACCATTACCATATGTATTCCATTCCAAATATATATATATTTTTTAATTCTTTTTGAAGTTAATATAAATAAAATCTACTTCACATGTCTTTCTGACTTATTTCATTTTGAGATTTTGAGATTAATGGTTATAGTGCATTTATTTTTTTCCATTTTTTATTTCTCTTGAATGTTGTTTTTATGGGTATACCAAACTTATTTTCCATTCTAATATCAATGCATTTTTGTATTACTTCCAGTTTTGGCTATTTTCAACAATGGTTACACGTACATTCTCTTGTGTATGTCTTCTGATGGTCTTGTGTAACTAAGCGTTTTAGGGCAAAAATGTGTTTAACTGTACTAGGATTGTCAAACTGATTTGTAAAATGAATATATCAATTTATTCTTTGGCCAGCAATGAAAGATAGTAGTACTATTCTCATCCTTACCATAATTTAGAATTATCTGGCTTTAAAAATGTAGTGTGGTAATAATCTCTTGTTTGGAAATTATTGCATGGTATGGCTTTACTTGGCTTTTCACTTTCAAATTTTAATAAATAATTTTTTCATCTTTTAAAAAAATTCAGTATGTTAAATTGCTTTTACTATTGAATTATTTTTCTCTTTATAATTTGAATATTGTATCATTTGTAGAATTTGGAAATACTTCTTGACTGCTGGACATTTAATAAAATGAAATACTGCAAAGACCTAATACTGAAGTGTAATTCAGTATTGTCTTCTTTTGTTTTAAGTTTTGGATTAACACGAGGGTACGTACAATTAGGCTACATAGTTTGCATTTGTAAGGTAAAGCCCCAGTGGTAGTTGAGTCCTTCACCTAGGATATGTACCCTATACCCCTACATTATTGCAGGTAAGTGGGGGTTTACCAAATGTTCTTCCCCCCTCCCTCCCCCTCCTTCTTGGATTTAATTGTTTTTTCTCTCATGTGGCCTGTAGTTGCTCATCGGCTAGTTTCAAATCACTATCAGGTACATGGGATTCTTGCTTTTCTATTCTTGAGCTACTTTACAAAGGAGAATGCTCTTCAACTCCAGGTGAATACCAAACATGTAAAGTCTCCATCTTTTTATGGCTGAATCGTATTCCATGGTGTACATACACCACAGTTGATTTATCCATTAGTGGGTTGATGGTCACTTGGGTTGCTTCTACATCTTTGTGATTGTGAATTGAGCAGCTGTATGCATTCAAGTGCAAATGTCCTTGTGATAAAATGATTTTTTTTCCTTCTGGTTAGATACTTAAAAGTTTTTTGTTTTTTTTTTTTCAAAAATACTGATGGTCCACTGCTTTACATACAAACCCACATATCCCTTTATTTCTCCTTTTTTCCATCAGAATATTTTTTAGGTTGTCTTAAGAATGCTTACCATAAACTGTACCCTCATTAAAGTTTTTCTGTGCATGATCCAGTGTTATTAACTATAGGCACAATATTATACAACAGCTTTCAGGAACTTATTTATCCTCTGTAATTGAACCTTTGCATATTGGTTGTAAAGCATCTCATTTTTCTTTTCCCCTAGACCTTGACAACCATCAGTTTACTCTGCATTTATGAGTTTGTTACATCAATGTCTTTCTAAAAGTGCCTAATTGTCATGACCTGTAGGGCTTCTATGGCCCTGATCTCAGTTAGCACAGGAAGGAACCAGGCAAGAGGCAGATTAGAAGTACAAGTTTGTAGAAGGCGGGCTAGCCCTTACTTTCCTGGTAGCCCCGAGTAACCTCCGCACCAGTCTTTTATTGAAATGGAAAGATACAGGTAGGGGGAGTAATTAACAATGACTATGTGCTGAGGGCACGGGCTCCTTCTCCATAAGGAGCACCTGTGGACAAGTCGCCCAAGAGTCCACCCCTCACCTGTAAATCATCTTGCTTAGAGGTTATTTGTCTCTTGGCATTCTCTACATCTAATTATACTTAAAGGATATAAAAATAGCTAATCAGTAATTGAAAAGATGCTCCATATCACTAATCATCAGGGAAATAGAAATGAAAACCACAGTTAGATATCACCTGACATTTTTTAAGTTAGCCATTATCAAAAAAGAAAAAAAGATAAGTTCTGGTGAGGATGTGGAGAAACGGGAACATGTGCACACAATTGGTAGAAATGCAAAATAGTATAATTGTTATAAACAATATTTAAATTTTTAAAATATTAAAAACATTACTACCATATGATCCAGAAATCCCATATGAGCATATACCTAAAATAATTCAAATCAAGTTTTTCAAGAGATAGTTACACTTTTAATGCCATTGCAAAATTACTCACAATAGCCAAAATATGAAAACAACCTACATGTCTATTGACAGTTAAAGAAATTTTCATATATTTTGGAGTAATAGCCTTATAATAAAAAGAAAATATAACTGTATGTGCCAAAATTGATGAGCTCCAATAATATTTTTCTTGATTCAGGTCTTTTTTACTTTCACACATTATAGATATCAATCATTTGTGGATTAATTGCATTATAAATTTAAAGACTTAGCTTATAGTTTTACTTTCTATGATTATTTTGATGAACAAAAATTTCTTTTTTCAGTTTTAGACTATTACAAGGGTACACATGTTTTGGTTATATGATTGCTTTTGTACATGTCAAGTCAAAGTTATAACTGTGCCCATCACCCGGAAAGTGTGCATTGTACCAGTCAGGTCTGAATTTATTCCTCCTCTCCTCCCTACTTGATTTCCCCTGAGTTTAATTTAACATTGTGGAACCAATAAACACTTTCTTTATAGCTTTCACTTCTTCATCTTACTTACAGAATCATTTCACGCACTAAAATGTGAAAAAAATGTCTTTTAAGCTTTAATATATTTTTATATTTAGACATTACTCATTTAATATTCACAAAATTTATTTGCTATGAATGTAGGAGGTAGGACCTATGTTTTTTTATTTTATTTTTCCATATGGCTAGCCATCACTTATTTAAAAGTCTCAAACACCATCTGTCACATAGAGAATGGCCATATGTATGTATTTTTCTTCAGGCCTTAATAGTATGTTTATTTGCTCATTTGCATAATAGATGCCTTTTTATATATTATACATTTGCAATAAATCCTAATATACAATGGAAGTAGTCACCACATTTTGTACCCTAAACTGAAACTTGAATGTTCTTAAACATTTTCTCTTTAATGTAAACTTTAGATACAGTTTATCAAGTTCCATTTAGAAAGAGTTAGTTGCAAACTTAGAAATTTGAATGAAATTTCATTGTTTTTATGGCATTTTTAAAAATCTCCTTTTTATAATGTTCAAAATTTCTAATTTATGAATGTTATGCCTATTTTTCACATTTTTATTGTTTTAGTATCTGTATTTCTATCCTTTTTTAGTATCTATATTTGTATCCTTTTGTGTTTTTCTGAATTAATATAACTATAGTTACAATCTTTGCTTTTTATTTGAAATCTTGGTCTATGTTTTCTTCTAGAAGTATTATAGTATTATAGTTTTATAGTTTATATTTGAATTAAAGTTTAAATGTTGCAAAATGGTTTTCAATGGATGCCCAGTTTTTCAAGTGCCATTTTCTTTTATCGAGACCATCTTTCTTCATTCAGGCCGGATCCTAAGGTTCTTGTGCTAAGCTCCATTAGAATGTAAGAAAATAGTACCTGGAGAGGCAAATAGTCATTTCAATGTATCTATAGCATCACACTTTGAGCAACTCATTTTTATCTTGTGACTGACATTGGACCTTCTGTTTGGATGCTGGCATGACATCACAAACAAGGACAAAATCAAAATGAATCTCACAAATTTTATTGCATCTGGAAATAAAAATATTTTCAAGTATACTTGGACTTGTGTTAAAAATAAAAGGTAGAAAACAACTTGGAGAGGATATCCACTAATGAGGTATTCATTACTTGAAGGTTGAATACATGGACATGTTCTATAAGTATGCAGGTGTACACACCCCTCCTTCTTTTCAGATGTAAATATAGATATCCTTGCTGCTGTTTGACAGTTAAATTGTCACAGTATGTAAAATGTTGAGATGGGTGAGTACAAGCATGTCATGTTGCAGTTTATAAGAAGTAATACTTTATGCATCATGAATGTAATGGATCTAAGTCCAGTCATAATCAAATGCTGAAGATACTATAAAGCTATAATAAAAATACTAGTTTCTGAAATCCATGTGAAGATGCTATACATGAATGCATCTTTGGATGGTAAATTTTCCATGTCTATCATTCTTCATGTTAATTGGAAACCAAATATAAGCAGGCATAAATAGAGTGGATCTGAAAATTCATGAAAAGTTATCATTTTTAATTTTAAGTAAAAGAATATTGGCAAGATATATATATATGCACACACACATACGTATATATATGTTGACTATCTAGAATTTAAAACAACGGCATTGTTAAGATAGATATAGCATAGGTATGTATCCAAATTTTGTCATAGAAATATTATTTTTCTCTATAGTATCTTCTCATATAGTTTTATACTCACAGTTTTGTTTTATAATGCTTATTTTTTCCTAAGTCTCACTGTACTTCTGTCCTCTAAATCAATCTGGTAACCATCAAGGGTGCTCTCTGTGGAAGCAACAGATTTCAACAGGGCAGAATCATGGGCATAATTACAGTGAAAAATCTCAGACTGCTGGTGGTCATAACCTGCTACAACATCTGTAATTAAGAAAATGGTCCAAAAGATTACTACATTTAGATTTTAGCATTAGTACAGAAAAACATTAGGTCACAGATGGCATAATTTTTTTTATCTATCGCCAGAGAGCTTTAACATATTGCATGACAATGGAATGGTTTAGACATAAACGCTTCCTAAAATTTATTCTGTAATTTCTTGGTCATGCTCTCACAGGCTAGAGACAACGTGAAGGTCAAGTATTACTACCTTGAATCACAAAGACAATACAAAAGATTAAAAAAATAATAAAAATTTTCTTCAAGAAAATTTCTAACCTTTCATTCATTTTTTCTAAAAAAAAAAGTGACTATTCTTCAATTAATTTTAAGTTCAATTAATTTAAATATAATTGCTATGTACCTAAACAGATGGATAGATTGATATATAGAGATATTTGTTTTTAGCAAGCATTCCACTTTTATGTGTTTTATATCACCTATTTATTTATCAAAATGCAAGCTTAGGTGTACATACAAGAAAAAAGCTAAAAATAGTTTATTAATCTCAATTGGTTAGTTAAACACTAGATAAAACAGAGAAATAAGAAATATAAGAAATATATATATGTATATATGTACATATAGTATATAATAACTATGAAAATTTAGTCTCAATATATAAAAAATAATAAAAATATTATACTGTTTTCACCATAAATTTGTCAGAAAAGTTAAAATGACAAATGTTTGACAATACAATGTTACAAAACTTATAGAAAAGAAAATTTAAAATATGCATTGTATGGTAGGTGATCAAATCTATTCTAAAAATTTATCCAGAAATAAAATTTCCAACAAGGTGAATTCATCATTGAATTATCTTAATGATTTAAGGAATAAGTAGCACAATCTTATCCCAATCCTCCTAAGTAATAAAAAGACATATTTAAGGGATACCTGCAAGCTATTTGTGAATCCAACATAACCTTGAAATTGAAATCTGACAGAGACACTACAAGAAAGGCAAAAATATCTGTACCTCTCATGGCTAAATACAAAAAAGTCCCAAATAAAACCAAGTAATAGATGAAGGATGATTCATGAAAAAAACCGCAGGTAAAATGATAATCCATTATGATCAATATAACTTATTTCTCAAGTGCCCGCATGATGTAACATTTTAAAGAAAAAAAAGGAAAAAAGGTGTATAATTTTCTCGACTGAGTCAGAAGTCACAGGTACTGCAATAAACTGATATTGAATTTCAACAATTGTGATTTTGTTTAAGATTTTTAAGTCTTTGTCCATGACAAGTATATAAGACAACAGGATAAAGGAGGGAGAAATCTCATTCTTCTAAAGGATTAATAGATCAATAAAATTAAAATAAACTTCTAGCCAGGCTATAAGAAAAATAGAGAAAAGACACAAATGACCAATATTAGTAATGATAAAGTCATCAATACTACTGATACCATTGATATTAAAAGGATAAGGAAATACACAACCAATTTCATGCCCATAAATTTAATAACTTAGATGAAATAAACAAACAACTTAAAAGATACAAGTTACGGGAAAAAAAATTGCTTAAGGATAAACTCACAGCCTGAAAAGTCCTGTGTCTTTAAGGAAATTTAATTAGCAGTTAATATCCTTTCCCTCTATTCAAAATCCTTAGGGCCCAGATTTTTCACTGGTGACTTGCAGCACTTAAATGTAGATGTCACACCCATTCTATACAAGCTTTGGCCAAAAATAGAAAAAAAAAAAAAAAGACACGTGTCCTATCTCATTTTTTATGAAGCCAACATTACCTGGACACCAAACTCTAACAAAGTAAAGAAAAAGATAAATTATAAGGTCACAGACCAATAGCCATAATGAACATAAAGTAATAATTCTCAAAAGAAAAATAGTCCATAACATCCAGTAATATATAATAAAACCTACTATTTAGATAGGGATCATACCAAAAATTCAGGATAGGATAATAAAACTTAATCAATTATTACAAGCAAATTCAGTGCAAGATTGTGGTTTTTAATAGCATTATACCATCAAGGTTTCCTTGGATAAATGGTTTCATTTAGGGATGGGGCATAGAACACTAAAGGGACACTGGGAACAAATGAAACTGATACTAATGGCCACATCTGAAGCAATTTCCACAGTAATACAAATTATGTGGTATCAGATTATATATGACTTTTCATTATGTATTACTATAAAGAAACATCTATTAGCGCATATTGACATAAAAATGACCACATAAATACAGTCACTAAGTCTGAGATGTCTGATTTTACATCAAGAGTTTAGTTACTGATTATCTCAAACAAGAAGTGGTACAATTGATCAAAATATGTGCCTAAAATTGTGGTGACTGAGCCCTCTGTGGTAAACGAGCCCCCCGCCCCATACTTAGGAAAATAAACTTCTCTTGAGCTCTATAATCTGAGCCCCCTCAAGGGTGGAGAAGCCTAAAGATAAGGAAGAGAGGTCGATGCCAGGAAAAGCTTGGTGGGAAGTCCCGAGTTCTTTGGAAATTTACTCAACTCATGTATCCTCACTGTGAATTTTGTAATCCACAATGTGATTTGCTTATATGAGCTAAGTCAACATGTACCCCTACCCTGAGATGTGTAACCCCTTATGAGTATGGACCCTTACCTAGAGACCCTTGAGCTGTGCTGAGCTGGCTGATTGCAATATTTTGGCTTCTGTATTAGTTTGCCTGTTTGCTTTAGCAATATTTACAGTATATAAACCCCTTGAATTTACTATTTGGGGATGCTTGCTTCTTAGAGGCAACAGCCCCCTGTGCAGGTGTATCAAATTTTATAATAAATCTCTATTGATTAAGTCATCAGAAGCGGGGGTCCGACTTTCTCTCTGCTGCGTGAGATTACAACAAGGTATCAACACAGTTTTGCCATCTTAATGGTAGCTTGTGTGTGCCAGCAGTAAGGAGGGCTGGAGAGCCAGTGGCTATGAATTGTGAAAGCATTACCGCAGCTTGTTGAGAATTGAATATTTTTTCCCAACAAGAAGTGGTACGTAGCCTGAAACGAGTGGTTGTCAAGTTAGTGTGAGGTCTGGTGAAGGTAGAGGTGATAAAGAGTTTCCAAGTCCAGCTTCTGTGGTTGTTCATGCGACATGTGGTCAAGCATGGTCTTGCAAGAGGACTGGCCTGTCTCTGTTGACCAGTCTTGGTGGCTTAATCTTCAGCATTCTCATCATACCATCCTCGTGGTTGCAGTAAACATCCACTGACCAGGTTTATGAAGCTGTTGTGGCTCATACCAGCACTGGACCATCAAACAGACCTTATTAGCTGTTTTTGATGAATATTCTACTTGGACTGGTTTGACATTTCATCTTCATCTGACCTTTATGCCAAATTCTTGTGATTATCAAAAAGAATCCGCTTTTGGGTGGTGCCTGTGGCTCAAAGGAGTAGAGTGCCAGCCCCATATACCAGAGGTGGCTGGTTCGAACCCAGCCCCAGCCAAAAACTGCAAAAAAAAAAAAAAAAAAAAAAAATCCACTTTTCATCCTTTTCATCTCATGTAACAATGCAGTGTAGAAACGGTTCACCTTTATGTCATAACAGAAATGAAAGGCCAGAGTGCAGAGATTTCTCTCTGATTCTCGTTTAATTCGTGCAGAACCCATCTATCCAATTTCCCTACCTGATGATTTATTTCAAATGGGCCAATATTGTTGGAATAGTAATGTCAAACCTTGATGCTAATTCACACATAGGTTGAGATGGACTTGCTTCTACTACAGCTTTTAGCTCATTGGTATCTATGTTGGTCTTAGCTCTCCCATTTGACTCATTTTCCAGATTAAAATCACTAGAGGAGAACCTCTCGCACCATTGATGGACTGTGCATTGATTAGCCACATCCTTCCCAAACTCTTCATTGATATCTCAAGCTGTCTGTGCTGCACAGGTTCCATGATGGAACTCATATTCAAAAAGAATGCAATTATTTTACCTATTCAAGTTTTCACGAAAATTGCTCTAAAAATTTTTCAAAGATAATCACAAGCCAAAACATGTGTTTGAAAGAATGAGGGTTATACCTTCACAGTAAGAAAACAAGACGTGTCAAAGTGAAACATCAAATTTAGTACTTAAAGAAATCAGACATTTCATACTTAATAACATAATAAACAAAAGGCAGAAAGAAATTGGTGTAGAAAAATTACAAATACATATGCAGATACACTCTCTCCAGGAGGTGGGACATAACTCCCCACTCTTAAATAGGGACTATATATGGCTGATTTCTTTCCAGAGAGCACAATATGAAAAAGAAAAAGGGAAAGAGCATTTTTACAAAGGAAAAACATGACAAATACTCGTTCAGCCAGTGGATCAAGTGGAGGATCAATCATGCAAAGTCATGTTACTAGCACTATCCTTGATACGACATATTGAGAGTGAAACTTTGTAGTCTGGCCTCCCTCCAGAATTTCATATCCCGTTTAATCATTAGAAAAACATAAACATCCCAATTGAAGGACATTCTACAAGATATTTGATAAACTATCAAAACTATCAAGGTCATCAAAAACAAAAATAGTCTGAGAAACTGATAAAGCCAAAAAGAGGGTAAGAGAAATGACGACTAGCTACAATGTGATTTCCTTGATAATGTCCTTGATAAGATCTTGGACCAGAAACGGACCTTAGGTTAAAATTGAGGTGATTCGAAAAAGTACAGACTTTAATTAATAATGATGTATTGGTATTGATTCATTAGCAGTGACAAATTTAACGTGCTAATGTAAAATGTTAATGATAAGGGAAAATGAGTGTGGAGCATATTGGAACTCTCTAAACTATCTTCACATCTGTTTTAGAACAGTCTAACACTGTTCTAAAATGAAAAGTTTGTTTACAAACTTAACCGATGTGATTTCCCATTTTAAAAAACTTTTAAAATCTATGATTGTAATCATACCATCTGATCCAGAAAAATGTTGACATTGACAATATTCAAAATATATTCAAGTTAAAAATCCTCAGAAAAATTGGAATAGGATTACATTTTTTTTCTGATCAAAATTATCTAAAAAATACCTACAATCAAAATCATGCCTTACAATAACAGATTAAATGTTCTACCACTAAAGTCAAGTACAAAGTAAGCATGTTCACTTTCACAACTGATATTCAACATTTTGTTAGAAATTTTAGCAGTTCATTAAGGCAAGAAAAAAATAAAAATAATAAATACAAGCAGATTGGGAAGTGAGAAACAAAATTGTCCCCCTTCACAGATGACCAGATAACTACCGAGAAAATCTCAAATAAGCTACCAAAAAATATGTTCCTGAAATTAATGAAAGAAGATAGTAAGATCATAGCATACAGCATAAAGTGTATAAATGTATGATATTTCTATATATTAACATTGAAAAGTTGGAAATAAAAGGTTTTAAAGATGCTATCAATAGTAGGTCAAAATGCTGAGATATGAATCTAGCAAAATATGTGCAGTAACAGTGGGCTGATAATAAGACGTTAAAACCCCAAATAAATAGAAAAATATATCATGTGCATAGATTGGAAAACTAAACATATTGAAGAAGTCAGTTCCTCCCAAATAAGTAGATAAATGCAATGCATTTTATTCTATAAATAAAGTGCAATCACAATAAAAGTCATCTAAGGATTTCCTTTTTATTTACTGAAAAGCTTATTTCAAACTTTTAGAGAAAGGCATAGAAACTAAAATGACTTAAACACTTTTGAAAAGAAAAACATAACCGAATGACACTCATAAGTCAATATCTAATAAACTATAATGCTACGACAATCAGGACCATGTAGTATTATCAAAGTTTAGACACGAAGATTGATGGAAGAGAATAGAGAATCCAGAAGTAGACCCATATGACATGGTCAGGTGGTTTGTAAAAATAGGAGAAAAACATTAAAATGCGAAAGGGTACGATTTTTAATAAGTGGTACTGACTTCATTCATATACAATTTTAGAAATTACATACTAAAAATGTACAGTGCCAGAAAATAGATCAAAGATTTATTTATCCTTAGGGAATAAGGACAGGATCCCATCCTTGAGGGATGATTGAGGGTTTTGGTATTTTTATTTTGGTACTGATTTCTTGAGACATATATTAACGCTTACTAATTTTTTATTTTAAATTTGTACCATTTGTTGTATGTCAATTACACAACATAAAAGCTATAAAAATGTTAAAAATTCACAATGACCAAACAAACATTTCACATTGGTATTTATGTATGGTATCCATTCATTATCAACTATTTAAACACATACTTCAGCATATGGAAGAGATTTTAAAGAGAATTTAACAATTATTCAACAACTATCTGTCAGGCAGTGCATTAGTAATTATATCCTTTAACCCTGACTACTATGTGTACCTTTGAGACTGTAACTTTATTTAAGTAGTAGAAGCAAAACTTCAGAGAAAGTTGGCAACTGCTGCAGCTCATAAAACAATTTCAGAGTAAGGTTTGTAAAAATACTGAACTGAAATTTTCTAATACTATGTGTATCTTCTTAAGAATATAGTTGATGTATCTGGATACAACATCATCAGATTAGCAATTTGAAAATATCACTTTAGGCTTGATGTGGAGAACACTTTGAAGGGGGTGGCAGGATCAACTGGTTGCAGGGAGGCCAGATAGAAAGCTAACTCAGTGCCCCATGGAGAAGATGGTAGGAGTATGGACTAGGACAGTGAAAAGGAAGAGAAACGGGTGTATACAAAACGTTTATAAGAAATCTCATTCACATATATCCTAGTGACCCCAGAAGAACATGAGAAAATGGTTTTCATGATCAAGAGCAAATGAAAAAAAAAATTAGCAAAAAATGAATTGCCTTTGTTTATAACTTATTTGAGTTTAATTGAATATATTAGGTACAGGCTTTAAGTATTGCTTTACTCTTTTTCACTGAGGTTACTTTACATTTATTAAGATTCTACATTGTTCACACAACCTAGCTAAGAAAATATAAAACCATGTTATTGCATATATAATCCCAAGAAATACCAAATCCAGCAACATTAGTATCTATGTAGATTTCAGTTATCAATTTAGTATCAATACCACCTGCTTTGAGTAACTACAGTTTCCTTAAACCACTTTTCTGGTCGGACTCCAGGATAGAGTCTGCTAATAGGAGACTCTAGTCTCCTATAGTAGGGTATTTTAAAGTGGGGGAAAGAACAGGAGACCTTCACTTTCCAAAGACATATTCAAAGCAGCTCCAGGGAAGTGCTCCTAGGAAACAATTGCTTTAGTGAGGTGGCTGTTGAGATGTCTGGCAGGGAGTTCCCAGTAGATTCCTGTTATTCAGAACAAATGCTGTGCAAGACCTCTTGTAAAAGGGTCTGTTTGATTTGTTGTAGCAAAGTGTTCCTGGCAGTGGTTTCTGGCCTCCCTGGTCATTCCTTAACCTAATTCTTACAACAGGTGAGTAAGATTCATATTCCCTGATATATACATATTCCCTGTTATATAACCTTGTATACTTGGAATAAAAATACTATCTTCTGCTCCTCCTGACTACACCCTAATGCAATGTCTAATTTTAGAAGTTGTCAGATTATGTAAAGACCACTTCAGAAGCCTTCTTGGGCTTCTATTCTGCTTTCTTTCCCTCCCGTATACTTGAATAAAACTTCTTGCAAGTGCTCACTAGAGTTTTGAAAAATATGTAGAGTTATTTTCATTAGATTCACTATTTTTAAGCACTGAGTACTTTAACTTTGGTTTTATATTCCTCAGGACTGCAGGACTTCTGCGTAGGACCAGCACATGTTCCGTATCTAGTAAATGATTAAATGATTACAGGCCTTGGTGGATTTATTTTCACCCAGATATTAATTACCATGCTAGATGTGTTGAAAATAATAAGAAGACCGCTATGTCAATAAGTTTGCGGGCTAGGAAGGTGTAGGGATGTGTTTAATGTAAAATTTTATATTATATTGTTCTGTATATATAGTAAAAGAAAACCAATATTGCAAATTAATGGTGTGGAGCCACAGTCTTATTATTTTTAACAGGTCTAAAGTTTGAGTAACCCATAATAGTTTTTGATAACTTAAGAAAGCAGGAAACTTATCTCATTCACTTAAAAGAGAAATGTAAAATGAATTCCATGAAGAAAAATGACCCAGGGGATATTCTGAATTTTGCAGTCTAAAAGGCTTGCCCATTTTCCTTTTATTAGCTTTGTAGACAGAAATGCAAAATTAACAAACCATGAAATTCAGCACCACACCAAACAGTAACAGATGCCTGACTTTGCAGTTGCTGGAGTGAAAACCGGCAAATATATTTCAAGAATTAGAAGAGAGATCTTTTGCTTCCTTTGAAAATTCATCATTTGCATGCCTTATACATCCCCCTTTAGGAAAGATTCGTTTTAAATGTCCAATCTAGATTGCTGCTGCAATATAGGAAACATTTCAAAAATCATTGGAACATTGCCATCAGATGTCAGACGTACAATTATACATTGTAGACAACAGTGGTAATCACAGAATCTTCACAGAATAAAAGTTAAATATCACATCTTTATGTGTGTTATTTAAGATTTACTCACAAAGGATACTGCTCTTTCAGGTAAGATATTAAAATTATTAGCAAAATTTCATCTGTAATTAAAATAATAACATGATAATTAACTTTTTTCTTCATTTATTCACAGAATTACTAATATAAATTTTTAGAGAATTATATTGCTATGTGTGTTTAAAATTTCTTAAGAATGCTCAACCTTTGTGGAAGAAACTTTGCAATTACTGAGAATAAATTTAGTTTGTTTATAAATTAATCACTACAATAAAAAGATAAAATAATGTTTTTTGATCTAGATATTAAATTCTTAGAATCTTATCCTAAGAGCATAAAAAATACAAGATTTACACATTAATGTATTCGAGAGAAAACTGGAAGTACGCTAAATGTCCAATGATAATGGAATGATTAAATTTAATTTAGCCATATAATATACCATGCAGCTATCAGTATCTGTATTTTAGAAAGGAATACTCAATGCCACTGGGGAGATGCTTACATTATAACATGAAAAACAACAATAATTTTTAAGAAGGTCATAAAATATCACCTCCCACTCAAATGAATAATGCAAAAGCACAAACAGGCACTTAATCTGTGATTAGTATATGCAAAGCAAAATGTTCACAGTGTTTATTTCTAAGAGACAGGAACATATATAATAGGACTTTTCTTTATCTCCACTTGTGCACATTTTTTCCTTGATGATTTCTGTTATTAATATTAGAAAAATAGAACTGTTATAGTTTTAATAACTTGATTATTTTAAATTTAAATGTAATTATTATTGTTTTAAGGATAAACAGTTTCATAGTTTTCCTTGCCAATAGTTTATAGAATAATCAAGACATGTAATATTTTGTGAGTTTAATATTATACAAATTGTATAAATGATGTTATTGATACTGGACAAGGTGGCACCGAGACTGGCCACCTTGGCCCTGGACCTGTTGCTGTTGCATGGAATGGAGGAATTCGGCTGGACACTAGCAGGAAAAGATACTGGCCCAGTGCTGTTTCCTCAAGTGGACTTCTGGCAAGTCCATTCCTCCAGTGCATCTCTGATTGGTCTGTTTCCAAAACCTGCTCCTGACTGGTCTGTTTTCAAGACCTGAAAGCTCATTGGACAACTGACCGTAACTCACAAGGACCTGCCACTATATGAGCCCCTAAGCAGAGAGCCCAAACACAGAGACCTCCAAGAGAGAACAGGAGAGCAAGGAGGTTTGGTTTTTTGTGAGAGCTGTAACACTTGTATTATAAAACCTATCTTACTGCTGATCCTGCTCTGCAAGGAGGCTTGGTTCTTTGTGAGAGCTGTAACACTTATATTGTTAAATAAAACCTAACCTACTGCTGATCCTGTGGTCCATGGCTTCATTCTTCAAACCACCAAGACAAAGAGCGTGGAACTCTGTTATCATTATGGGATCAGTAGATTGTAAAGCCTTATCTTAGAAATTAAGATAATACACAATTTTTTATAAAATGAACAGGCAAAATAGTTTAGAATGCAGAAATATTTACAATCAAATTCTGTACAATCATGTAAATATGAGATTTTTTTTTTTTGAGACCGAGCCTTACTTTGTCACCCTCAGTAGAATGCTGTAGTGTCACAGCTCACAGCAACCTCCAGCTCTTGGGCTTAGGCAATTCTCTTGTCTTAGCCTCCTGAGTAGCTGAGACTATAGGCACCCACCACAATGCCCGCCTATTTTTTTGTTGCACTTTGGCTCAGGCTGGATTTGAACTTGCCACCCTTGGGCATATGGGCCTGGCACCCTACTCACTGAGCCACAGGTGCCACCCATAAATATTAGCTTTTGATAATATTCTAGAGGTAAGAATTCAGTGGTATTCAAAATTAAGTACACTCTGTGCTGTCATAGGGATTGCACATCAGTAAAAATTAAAAATTTTTAAAATTCATATGATTAAAAATGTCCAATTATCAAGCATGTTACCAAACACTTTAAGGTTAGGACAACTCAAAACAAGTATAACTACTGATATATGGCAGGTGCAGGTGGACATGTGAGTACTTAAGGGAAGAGTCCTATCTTGATGTGCTTGCATTGCTAGAAATAATGATTTAAGAAGCTTAAAACCAATTTTCAATTGTTTATTATAAGTAGGTTAGGAATTGAATCAAGAAAATGATTGCAAGTGTTAGGTAAAAAGGAACAGAGAGAGGAGAGAAATGGATCAGAGAAAAGTGGATACACATTCAGACTACAAGAACAATGCCAAGAAACCCAAAATCTGTCACAAAGTGCAATACCCTGAAGCCTGACTTTTTTCCACACAGAAACTGTCTTGCCAGAGCTTCACCCCTTCCCAGTGCGACTAGGCACAGAGGTCACTGGGCACAGAGAGACAGGGTTGCTCCCCTCTCAGGGAGAGCGAGTGCATTTGGGGAGTTAGGAAATAGCAAGAGGATGCTGAACTCACTGGAGACAGAGCTGATGCCTAAACCAGTTAAGAGAGAAAATGTCTTTCAGGAAGATAAAGAGGAAAATATTATCTTTCTTCTATCATATCTGTATTGGCAACAGCATCAGCTTGGCCACCCATAAGTCTTCCTGGGGGTTTAATTGCCACTCTTGAGATTTGTGTGTGTTCTGAGTGGGGCCTGTTTGGATGTCCTGCTCCTGGACTATGTTCCCTGCCCCATGCTCTGTTTGTGTTAAGATCATAAATAACTTAGAGTACTAAAAGTAAGAGGCAAATCAGTCTAATTAATTTAGTTACTTAAAGGAATAGTTAGTTAGAAAATGTAAGCCCAGCAAGAACATGACATAAGGGTTTAGCCTACCCCTATTAGACTGATGATTAAAACAGTGATTAGTGTGATAAAAACAGACCTAGTCCAGAGCTAGGGGTGCCACTGGTCTTCATGCCTGGAAGTGGAAAGTCCCCTGACCCAGCTCTTTAAAAAACTTTCTCTATGTATCTTGACTTCATTTTCCCTTATCCTTTTGTCCCACCAGTCACTGGGAAAGAACTCATGATGTAGTTTTGGGGTGGTTCCCACCAGACAGGTAGAGTCATTTTATGAAGACTCTAAGAGAAAGAAATGTTTGAGCTGAGATGTGAAGATGACTAAAATAGCTATAAGGCAGAATAAATGAGCATTCTAGCATTCTAAACAGATAACAGCTTTAGCTAAGATAAAAAATTAAATAGTGAGCTTTTAAAGACTGGTAAAATCCTAGCATTAGAATGAAGATGACATTTTCAAAGTAACACACAGTGCTGTGGAAAGGCAGGTAGGCTCTGTTTAGGCATGGTCTTGTAAGCTATCTGAAACACGTTGTCTTTTTTTTCTAGGGACATGAGAATTACCACATAGTCTTTGGTAGAGAAGTGGCATTCTCTGCATCATGGAGATTG
Source organism: Galagoides demidoff (assembly GCA_963574575.1). Lineage (NCBI taxonomy): Eukaryota > Metazoa > Chordata > Mammalia > Primates > Galagidae > Galagoides > Galagoides demidoff. The sequence goes on along the minus strand of CAUYQV010087808.1, from coordinate 945 downwards.
GGTCAAAGACAGAAAGGTAGCAATTGGATCTTGGAAGATTACCAAAATGAATTGAGAATGATAGGAACCTGGGTATGAGTGTGGCAACAAAGATGGAGTGTGGTAGGCAGATTCGTGAGATTTGGAGCTGATAGAGTAGGAGAAATCATGCATAACTCAGAAGTTCCAAGTCTGAGCAACTGGGTAAATGATGGTGCCTTTTATTTAAACTGAAAATTAGATGTGGAGAAGATTTAGAAGATAATAACTCCAGCTTGATGTATTCAATTTGAGTTATCTTTGGGATAAGTAAGCAGAAATTTTGAGTAGGTGATTGGATATTTATAGATTGAGCTCAGGAAAAAAGCCGAGGCTGGGAATTTGCAAGTACTACTAGAATTGATCAGACAAATTTCTCTTTATGGCTCTTCATGTCCCTTACAAATAAAAACTTCTACTTATTTTCCCTAGGAGAAAATATTAGATTAATAAATTATGAATATTAAGTAAAATATATAGATAGCTGTTTATTCCAATAATCTGTGCTGCTTTTAAATCTACATAATAATATTGTTAAAATTTCTGGTTCAAAGATTCTCTTATGCATACTTGTGTGTTTAAGTAGAAATAGAGCAGTATGTTCCCTTTACTTTTGTAAATGAGATAGCTAGGATGTTGTAAGATGTGTTGTAACCCAGCCCTCTTTCCCCTACCCACTCCTGTTCCCCAGCCCTCACCTGTTCCCCCCACCCTCTCCAGCCCATTTCTCTCCTCCTCCCTTCTCCCCCGCCCCAGTCGACTCCAGGAACAAGGCAAGTCTCTCCTCCCCCCCAGGGTGGCCGAGAACATGTTCCCAGGCCCCCTTCTTCCTCCTAGAGTTGCCAAGAACAAGCTTCAGGTACAAGGAAAAAAGTCCCAAGTTTCACAAAACCCCCAAGTTCTCAGTAGATGAACAATGGTGGAAAA